>JASDQU010735979.1:263041-285467 GCA_032191745.1 Picea mariana | reverse complement strand
ACCAAGACTTCCATGCCCCAGGCATGGTTACCCTGGACCCAGTCCAGGGGCCCTAGATATATCTAGGGTCTTTAAATGCTTGGTCCCAGACCAAGACTTCCATGCCCCAGGCATGGTTACCCTGGATCCAGTCCAGGGGCCCTAGACATATCTAGGGTCTTCAATCTCTTGGTCCTAGACCAAGAACCCAATGCTCCAGGCATGGGTACCCTGGCTGCAGTCCAGGGGCCCTAGAGATATCTAGGGTCTTCAAATGCTTGGTCCCAGACCAAGACTCCCATGCCCCAGGCATGGTTACCCTGGACCTAGTCCAGGGGCCCTAGACATTTGTCTAGGGTCTTTATCAATTTGGTCCCAGACAACATACCCCAGGAGTGCACTGGGGGCCCTAGATCTTGTCTAGGGTCTTAGCCATCCTCCAGGAGAATGGCTCTCGCTGCTGCATGTAAATTTAACATTTAGCATTCTTTATTTGTAAGTACTTGTATCTAGTATTCTTTTGGATCCTTTATTCTTTTGTAAGTAAATTGCAATTCTATTGTAACGAAACATCCTAACATCTAGTTGACCCCTTGCCCAAACCTTAGGCACTAGTCTTAGTTGACCTAGGGAAAGGATTGCTTGACATACTAACCCTTGTATTTTGCATTGCTGCCTTAGCATCATAGGATAGACTCCCTCTAACCTTAAGAAATTAATATAAACTCCTAGAACTTAAACTCTAAAACTTATCTAGAAACTAGGGTCTACCCCCCTTGGCTTCCCTAGGAGTAAGCCTAGATGGAAGAGATTCCGGTCAAAGTGACAGCGTGGGCTATGAACCTAGGCATTGTGCCTCCGAGGACACACTAAGTGAGGAGGACTTAGCTCACGTTTGCAAGTGTGTATAAGGACGACAACATGGTGAAAGCATTAAGATACCTAGTCTCTTACTAAGATTCAAAAGCCTAAGACCCAAGAGGCTTTGCACCTTAGGGTTTTGATCTTAGTCATTTGATCCTTGACCTAGGTTATCTAGAAGAGGGAAAATGACATCTAGGGTGCAAGAGGCTTTGCACCCTAGAAATCGCTCTCTTGAAGGTTTTAGTCCCAACGCCCAAAAGGCTTTGCACCTTAGGGTTTGAACCTTATTCTTATTGATTATCTAAGTCTTTCTTCAAAGTGTTGCATGCTTGACTCCATAGTCCTAAAAGGTCAACGACACTAGTCTAGAACTCTCCTTGTGGTGTAAACACTCTTAGAATTAGCATTCTCCGTCTCTAAGTAATTTGACTAACTTTAATAACTCTAACCCTAACAAACAAATGATATTTATTGTTGTTATAAAAGTTTGCTAGAACCACTAAGGTTTACTTTTATTGTTGCATACCTGAAATAGTGGCTAAAGATACTTAGAATCGTAGTCTAGCAATTGGATGTTATTGCACTTGTTGAAGGCTTAATTCTTATGCTGGATTACTATATTTCTGAGTGCTTTTCCCTATTGATGTTACAAAACATTAATTGCTGTTACACATTGTCTTACTGCTAATGTTTTGCAACAATGATTTGATTTATTGATTATCTAGTGTCTAAGAGGTTATTAATGAGCTATATAACTTGGTAATTGTGTATTTTATGCTTAGGACTGCTTGTTGTCTCGTACAGGTGAACCAATTACCTCGTTACCTTGCTTACCTTTCCTAGACTTAGACCTAGACCTAACATCTAGGTGACCAAGATAGGGGGTTGTAGGCTTGGCTAATCTTGTTACTTGATCCATTGATGTCACCAGGGAAGCCTCCCTTGTGTTGGTACTTCTTCCATCACTAAGACGAGGGAAGTATCTACTTAGGTGACAATGGTAGAAAGTTCTAATTGTTACACAGATAAGTATCTCGTGGAGGCTTTGCACAAGTACAAATCCCGTGATAACATTTTTGGTGCCGTTGATGGGGAGGATTGAGTCATCCTTCTACGACCTTTGTTGGTAAGCTTATCCCAAAGCCTATTCTTACAAGCTTCCTGGGCGTCTCCACTGGAGGAAGAATCTCTTCATTATCTTTTGATGATCCTCGCTCAGAGAGATCATCTGGCGACTCCACCTATGAGGACCCGCAAGAACGTGTATCCAAGTAGACAAACATATAGTCCACCCATGCACCAAATGGCTCCTCAACCTTGGAATACCAATAACTTCACGTCCCTGGATATTACTGGAATCCAAGGTTTTCCTCATAAACTCCCTGATGACGTTGATACCTGGCTCCCTAGGTTCTCTGATAACAATGATCCCTCAACCAAGGAGCATTTGAACTTCTATAACTCTATGGACTAGCATAATGTAGACCATCAGGATGTAATGATGAGACTCTTCTCTACTTCCTTGGTAAAGGATGCTAGGTTATGGTGTAGCAACCTTTCCCCCAAAAGCATAAAGACATGGGAGGCGCTCGAGGATGCCTTTTTAAAGAAATTGGGAACTGAGAAAGATTGTTCTTCACTATTCTCTAAACTTTTCCACATCAAAAAGGGAGATCAGGAGTCCTTCAGTAAATTCAATGCTAGGTTTGATGCCCTAATAAGAGATTTTCCTAATAACTTCAGGATTGAAGAGAAAACCATCTTAATGAGGTATATCCATTCCTTCCAAGGACAATTTGGTTTCCTTTTGAAAGATAAATCTCTTAAATCTTTCCTTGAAGCACAAGAACTTGCCTCCCAGATAGAGGCTGACTTGGCCTCATTCAAACTGGATGATCATTCTGAAAAGATGAGTCATAAATTTGAGCAAGTCAAACGAGACCAAGAACTTTTGTTTTCTAAAACCAGTGCCCTTGAGAGAGATTATAACTGTTTTAAGGAAGACCTTAATTGTGGTGTTGTTCCTTCCAAAAATACCTTCTCTATTTTAAGGAAACAATGGGAGCTCGAAAAGACCAAAGCCACTAGAAGAGCCAAGGCCCAACTTCTAATAAACATGAGTGAGAGATCTAGACGAGGAAACGAGTCGGCCAAAGAGGGTACTGACTTTGTCATTCACAAGGAAAATGATGGTTGCAAACCAAGCATTGACAAGGTCAATGACCTTGTTTCCCCCTAACAACCAAAGGATGAAGAGTCTTTGAAACTCGAAGATGAGATTGTGCCTTCACAAGAACTTGCCATTGAAAGATCCCTTGATTCTTAAGAAGAGCAAGATCTTCCTGTGGTCGTCCACGTTGTGAGTCTTCAAAGAAAAAATATATGCCCTTTGGCTCACAACAATCCTTGATCCAATCTCGTGCTTATGGGGGGAAACAATATATGAATAATGTTATTCGTACATCTTTGTGAGGTGTTCCTACTTCATATAGATACTCAAGAAAACTTGAAATATGAACGACAGGAGAACCCCACTCAAATTTTGGATAGTCGTCCAACCATCTTTTATCTATTTTGACTTCATTTGGATACCCATTAATACTCTCAAAATCAATGGACGAAAATTTTTCATGGAGAGCCATAATTCCTGTAGAAATTAAATGAAAAAATCAACAAGTAAATATTCTGTCATACACTTAGCAACCCAGAGATAACTGTCTTCTTTGAGCTCTGAAATGTCTAAACCCACATTCATAAATTACCATAAGCAGAAATACACATTGCTAAGCAATTTTGCAGTGGAATAAACACTTTTGAACCAATGTGGGGAAACCCAAAGAGAGAGAGAGAGAGAGAGAGAGAGAGAGAGAGAGAGAGAGATTTATTATTCAGCTTCAGGAAAGTACATATCAACAGTAATAAATATCAGTTCCAGCAAGAGAAATCCACTTACAACACACTAAACAGCGCCCAAAAGTTTTGCCTTGAAAAACATGCCAAGTCCTTATTGTTGTACGACCTACCCAGAAAACAACACCTTGAAAAGTGTGCCCACAGTTTGCTGTACGGACTGATCTGTACGGCCCAACAATAAGAAAAACACTCAAAACAACCTCGAAAACCGTGCCAACATTGCCTCGATTTCCATGCCCTCTTCCCCTTGCTGTATGGATTGTACGGATCCGTATAGTACAACCTTCAACAACAGAAAAATAACTCAACACTCACACCGAAATAATCCCTTGGGATTTGTGCCCAATATTTCTTGGAAAATGCATCCTCTTTGCTGCCCTAACTTTCCTCTCTCAAGCTTACTCGAAAATCTCTCTCAAACTCTTCCTCAATGTGTTTTGCACACTACCCAATGCATTCTCTTATAATCTGAAAGTGACCTTTCACCTTCTCCAACCCTAGATCTAATGGCCAAGATCTAATCTTGCCTTTACAAGATCAAGGAACATGATTCATTCCCTCCAAAATAAATCACTTAAATTATTAAAGTACATTTCACTTTATAACATAAGTGCACTTTATGAAATAAAGTCACTTTAATATTAGAAGGTACACTTTATTAAAAAAATCACTTTTATAAAAGAACCACTTTATCGCATCTTTATGAAAACCCATTACAAAGTGAAGTGTCTAGTAGTGTAGGTACAAGGTTACTTCTGCATACAAGACAAACATGCGGAGTACCTCCCGAGCTAAAAAGCTAACACTCCCTCTTAGCGAGGGATGTACTCGCTGCCATCTCCATCATCTGATCCCATCACACTGTGCTTAGTAGGAGCTCCCTCTGAACCTGGAGCCATCCTCAAGACCTTCACAGAACTCAAACTAGAAGATCTTCTCTTGACAGCTACTCTTAACCCTGAGCTCCTAGGAGAATCCACTCCACCCCGAGCATCGGTTTGATCACACCAGCTGAGCCTCTTGCTGGTGCTCAAAAGAGACTCCCTCTCTTCTCTCGGAATGCAAGACTGAATCCTTGGGCCCACCACAGTCTCAGTAGCCTCCTGCTCCTCATCCGACGCTGAATCATATCCTGAAGGTTGTCCTCACAATATGTACAACTTGTCCACCCGATCACCAATCAGTTGTGGTTCCATCGGGTCCACTCCCTCCCTGTAGATAAATACATGTCCCCTCTTGAACAATGTACAATATCCAACATCCTCCAAGGCTGAGACTGAGAGCAAGTTAACCCTCAACCCCGGAACAAAGAGAACTCCATCAAGCTCCAGGAATCCTCCATACTCGAGTCAAAATTTAACCCTTCCAACTCCATGTATAGCTCGCGCCATACCACCTTCACTTTCCACTAGTCAGTCAAGACCTGTCTTGGTGATAATAAGGAATACTCGCCAGATTCCCGTCACGTGACAAGAGGCTCCACTGTCAATAATCCATCTGATATCACCCCCAAATCCTCCACTACCGACACTGGATACTAGAGTAACCAAAGAAAATTCCCTGTTATACTTGGAAGAAAAGTCCTCCATGGCTGCTGTAGCAGCTGTCTCAGACCCCTCCTGTTCCTTCTTCTTCTTCTTCTTCCTCTCAGGACAATGAGAAGCAAGGTGCCCCAAGTGGTTACAACAGTAACATCTGACTTTACTCAAGTCCTTCCCGGAATTTCCTTTCTTCTTGCTCTTTGTAGCAAGAGCAACATTCTCCTTAGCTCTGTCTTCCTTCTGTCCATTGCTATGAGATCCCTCCCGGATCTCTTCCTGAGTGAAATCGTCCCATAGTCTGCTCCAATCTGGAAGATGCTCATGACCCACCACACACTTCACGAAGTCTTCCCATTCCTTAGTGAAGCCTTTCAAGGCTATCCTCACCAACTCTGAATCTGATATGACCTCCCCAACTGTAGCCAACTCATCTTTCACTTGAGCTACCCGGGTAAGATAAGAAGACACACTCTCCCCCTTACCCATCTTGGTATTGTTGACCACCTATTTCGACTAGGGGGTCAATGTCATGTACCATGAAGATATGTACCTAGTGGTACACCCAATTTGAAGACTTTTGACTCAACATGCCAAATTTTGCCTCGTCACGTCTTTCTGTATGCTCGGAATGTCCGCTCCCTTGCGTGGGATAATATTGTAATATGCTAGCATGAGTCAATTTTTGTCTAGTTACCTATGACTTTATCATTAGGGAAGTCCTTTCATCGAGTGTTTTGTTTCCTCAGGTAATTAATCTTGCTTAACTGCAATTTTAATTATCCTTGAATTTTTCACTCACATAAATTCTCCAAAGTGGTGAAAGGTGTTCTAATGATTGAGCCCAATGGATGACTAAGGTTCAAAAGTGTTGAAAATGACCATGCTAGACATCTCTTAGAGTCTTGCAGAATTTCGTTAAGTTTTGATAGGACTTTCTAAATAATTAAAATTCCTGCAAACTGAGAATTTTTAATTATTTTCGATGTAAAATGTAAAAAAGTGGTCCTTGGGGGTTTTGTATAGGGGTATTAGTACTCAAATCAAATGGTTTATGATCCCCTACACCCTTGGACCAAGTCCCCGCTCAATTGGACAAGTTTTGCTAGGTCATTGTCCATATGTAGTCTATGTAGTCCAAGTCAGTAAAAAATCAGCAAATAATTGGCTAAATTAGAATAGCCAAATTTTGTAAAAGTGACTAAAGTCATGAGAGAGAGTGGGAAAAAGATTCCTAATGTATTTTCTAAGTTGGGAAAATGATTTTCCACTTAGAAGAACCCCCCATACTAAGCCAACAACCTCAAGTGGTCATTCCCTAAGAAGAGGGGCGCCCCCTTGCTCATGAACACATGGGAAATTAAAAATAAAGCAAGAGGGGGGGAAAACCCCAAAGTATATCCCTCTTTGACCCTAACTATATGTTTGGTGATTGGGAAAAGTGTTTCCCCCCTTACCCACTCACCCCTCATGCCTCACCCACTCACTAAACCCTAAAAGTGCGCCCGCCTTGAGGAGACCTCCCTCCCTTGGATGTGTGACACTTGGAGCCCATCCAAGAGGGGTCTTCCCTTTCCCTCAACTATAAAATAATGCTTCCCCCCCTCATTTCTTCATCTATTCTCATTGCAAGTCTATTATGCCAAAATTTCTTCCATTCTTTTCCCTCTCTCTCCCATTCTCTCATTGTAAATCTTACTACAAGTATTTGTAGCAACATTTTGTGGATAATAAAGGAAGCTTTGGAGGATCTCTTGTGTGCATTGAGAGTTTTCTTGGTGCTCTTCATGGTTCTCTTGTGAGGTGATATAGCTACATTTTAATTCTTGTATATTTTTGCTTTCACTAGTTTAACTTGGAGACCCAAGCAAAGTATTTTGCTTGGGAATAATTGGTAGTAGTATTACTATTAGTATTGTGGTAGTTTCTTTCAAGTTTGGAAAGTATTTTGCAAGCTTTTTAGATGCTCTCACCTCCTTGTTGTCTTGTGTAGCAAAATGATACTTGTTTGTAGGTCACTAAAGGATTGAAAGAGTGATTTTCAGAGTGGGAAACTCACTCATTCAATCATCCAAGGCTTCTACTATTTTTCTTTTCCTATCTCCCTTCTTTTCTTTCATTTTAAAGCACTTATTTGCTCTAAGATAGTCATCAAAAATTCACTTTTATGTTCAGATTTTTTTTATATAAATTTCTGTTTCATTGTGCTAACAAAAATTAACAAGATTCTTGGTGTTTTGTAGCATACTCCAACAAATATCGTTTTTTTTTTTTTTTGGTTATTTTATCCAGATTTTAGCAAAGTTAAGAACCCACTCAATTGGACAAGTTTTGCTAGGTCATTGTCCATATGTAGTCCAAGTTAGTAAAAAATCAGCAAATAATTGGCTAAATTAGAATAGCCAAATTTTGTAAAAGTGACTAAAGTCATGAGAGAGAGTGGGAAAAAGATTCCAAATGTATTTCCTAAGTTGGGAAAATGATTTTCCACTTAGAAGAACCCCCCATACTAAGCCAACAACCTCAAGTGGTCATTTCCTAAGAAGATGGGCGCCCCCTTGCTCATGAACACATGGGAAATTAAAAATAAAGCAAGAGGGGGGGAAAAACCCAAAGTATATCCCCCTTTGACCCTAACTATATGTTTGGTGATTGGGAAAAGTGTTTCCCCCCTTACCCACTCACCCCTCATGCCTCACCCACTCACTAAACCCTAAAAGTGCGTCCGCCTTGAAGAGACCTCCCTCCCTTGGATGTGTGACACTTGGAGCCCATCCAAGAGGGGTCTTCCCTCTCCCTCAACTATAAAAGAATGCCTCCCCTCCTCATTTCTTCATCTATTCTCATTGCAAGTCTATTATGCCAAAATTTCTTCCATTCTTTTCTCTCTCTCTCCCATTCTCTCATTGTAAATCTTACTACAAGTATTTGTAGCAACATTTTGTGGATAATAAAGGAAGCTTTGGAGGATCTCTTGTGTGCATTGGGAGTTTTCTTGGTGCTCTTCATGGTTCTCTTGTGAGGTGATATAACTACATTTTAATTCTTGTATATTTTTGCTTTCACTAGTAAAGTATTTTGCTTTGGAATAATTGGTAGTAGTATTACTATAAGTATTGTGGTAGTTTCTTTCAAGTTTGGAAAGTATTTTGCAAGCTTTTTAGATGCTTTCACCTCCTTGTTGTCTTGTGTAGCAAAATGATACTTGTTTGTAGGTTACTAAAGGATTGAAAGAGTGATTTTTAGAGTGGGAAACTCACTCATTCAATCATCCAAGGCTTCTACTATTTTTCTTTTCCTATCTCCCTTCTTTTCTTTCATTTTAAAGCACTTATTTGCTCTAAGATAGTCATCAAAATTTCACTTTTATGTTCAAAGTTTTTCTATATAAATTTCTGTTTCATTGTGCTAACAAAAATTAACAAGATTCTTGGTGTTTTGTAGCATACTCCAACAAATATAGTTTTTTTGTTTTATGCAGATTTTAGCAAAGTTAAGGGGAAGTGCTACTTATTTTGGGCCCCAAAAGACTCAAAGAAGTTTCCTAAAGTTTGGGTGCCAAAACCCCCTTCATTTCTTTTCTTCTAAAGCATTGTAAGCAACCCAAGAGAGTCTCTTGGGCTTGCATTCTCAATTTTAAATCTAAAAATATGATATTCTAATTTAGTAAGAATTATTTCCCACACCTTGCAAAGAGATTGGCCTAAGCCATCCTTGCAAAATTGTTAAGGCTAGGTTTAGATTTCATTTCTTGCATTTCTTTTATTACACCCACCTTGGTCAAAACGGTAGGCTTGTCCTCCACTTGTGCCATTGTTGTGGGGTTGCTCTTTGATTTCCAAGTCATTTTAATTCTTTCATTATACCCACCTTGCCCAAAACGGTAGGCTTGTCCTCCACTTGTGCCATTGTTGTGGGGTTGCTTTTTAATTTTCCAAGTCTTTTAAGTTATTTATTTTTCCCACACGTTGCAAAGAGATTGGCCTAAGCCATCCTTGCAATATCGTGAAGGCTTGTCTAATTATTTAATTCATTGCAAAGTAATCATATTTGTGCTTCACCTCTGCCTCGTATTCCCTCCCCTTGCCACTTAGTGGATCTTGGGTAACTAAGAAAGGGCAAAGGATTGGAGAGTAGTTTCATTAGGCATCCAATTGTTATTGTTTCCACCACCAAAAAGGGTGACTTGGGAGGCTACAAGGGGTTGAAGTCGGAGACGGCTTCGTGGCATTACATGTCTTCCTTGCTTGAGCGCCCAAGCATTTCGGATTTGACCTGTGGAGCTAGGGAAGGACCTTGCTTGTCCTTCTTCTTGAGCACCCAACAATTCCTTTTGGTTGAGGGGATAACAATTTGGGGTAGACTCATAATCTAGGCTTGTATCTTTCACATTCTAATCCCCCTAATTCAAGAGAGACTTAAAATCTATTAAAATCAACCAACTACATTCACAACATTGCACTTCAAGTTTAGCTATTTACTTTCAAAGCAATCTCATTTTTTTGTGTAATTCTACATTTCAAACAATTTACTTTCCATGTGATTTTACTTTCCAAGCAATCTACATTTCAAGCAACTTCTTTCATTGTGGATATTTTCATGTATTAAAGATTCTTTGTTGTGGTTGTAAGCATTCTTATGTTCATTTGGAAATAATTGTCTTAAGCTAGTAGTCATTTCATTATCTAATTCATTGTGTAGATATTTCAGTCTTTATTGCATGTTGTAGATACATATTTAATTGCTCATCTCAATAAACAAACTTTGGGTATATTTTAGGCACTGGTCTATTTTATTGTATTGTAAAGAAAAGGATTGAATGTCATTAAAGGAATGCATTTGCATTGTTTGCTTGTCATTGGGTTGGGTCTCCCTAATAAAAAACCAAATTAACTCCTAAATCATTAATTAAAACTTAACTTAGTTAAGTAGGGTCTACCCCCCTTGGCTTCCCTAGGAGTGAGCCTAGACGAAAGAGGTCTAGATCGAGGTGACAGTGGGTCTGGACTTAGGCTTCTGCCTAAGGACACATCAAGTGGGTTGGAGACTTCTTCACGTTAGTAGGTGTGTTTAAGGATGAAAACATGTATCATGTTGCTTATCCTTCAAGACCATCTTCGGGTTTTCATTCTTCACCTCCAATAAGTTCTTTATTGCATCCCACATCTCTTGGGCTGTCTTCTTCTCAGCTAAGTGTGGAATAAGGTGGTCCTTTACCCCATCCAGAATAATCCTCTGAGCTTTGGCCTCCTTTACTTCATGCAAATCCAAAGCAACAGGATCTGTTGTGGGAGCCACAACAACAAAACTGACATAGCTCCTATTCTTGTTCTCATTGAGAACAACCGACATCCAGACCTTCCACTGCAAATAGTTGGAAATGCCATCCAGGCGATCCTCAAATCTAATGCATGCAGCCATATTCCCTGTCACTGTTCAAAAGAAAACAAACAATAGATTTCCCCCTTCAACCCTTGCCCAAAAATCCCACTTCTCACTGTCACTTAGAGCCCAAGCTCTGATACCATGTAGAAATTAAATGACAAAATCAACAAGTAAATATTTTGTCAGACACTTAGCAACCTAGAGATAATTGTCTTCTATGAACTCTGAAATGTCTAAACCCACATTCAGAAATTACCATAAGCAGAAATACACATTGCCAATTTTGCAGCGGAATAAACACGATGAACATCAACCATTCAACTAAGAAAAACTCAGAAATTTAGGCAATGCCAGGGAAAACCCCAATGTGGGGAAACCCAAAGAGAGAGAGAGAGAGAGAGATTTATTATTCAGCTTCAGGAAAGTACATATCAACAACAATAAATATCAGTTCCAGCAAGATAAATCCACTTACAACACACTAAAACAACCCCCAAAAATTCTGCCTTGAAAAACATGCCAATTCCGTACTGCTGTACGACCTACCCAAAAAACAACACCTTGAAAAGTGTGCCCACACTCTGCTGTACGGATTGATCTGTATGGCCCAACAACAAGAAAAACACTCAAAACAACCTCGAAAACCGTGCCAAAAGTGCCTCGATTTCTGTGCCCTCTTCCCTTTGTTGTACAGACTGTATGGATCCGTACAGTACGGCCTCCAACAACAAAAAAATAACTTAGCACTCACACAGAAATAATCCCTTGGGATTTGTGCCCAATATCTCTTGGGAAATGCACCCTCTTTGCTGCCCTAACTTTCTTCTCTCAAGCTTACTCGAAAATCTCTCTCAAACTCTTCTTCAATGTGTCTTGCACACTACTCAATGCATTCTCTTATAATCTGAAAGTGACCCTTCACCTTCTCCAACCCTAGATCTAATGGCCAAGATCTAATCTTGCCTTTACAATGTCAAGGGTCATGATTCATTCCCTCCAAAATAAATCACTTAAAATATTAAAGTACATTTTCACTATATAACATAAGTGCACTTTATGAAATAAAGACACTTTAATATTAGAAGGTACACTTTATTAAAAAAATCACTTTAATAAAAGAACCACTTTATCACAACTTCATGAAAACCCATTACAAAGTCAAGTGTCTAGTAGTGTAGGTACAAGGTTACTTCTGCATACAAGACAAACATGCGGAGTACCTATCGAGCTAAAAAGATAACAATTCCATCGCTTGGAAAATAGCTCAAAAGCTATTAGTGGAGTCGCGAGATAACTCTTTTAGGATTATCAAAGGAAKTGAGGGAATCACCCTCAATAGAGTCGCTAGGTGAGCTTGTAAAGTAAGAAGGCTTTGAGGGAAAAGCTTACCGAAGATATGTCGTTCGAGGAAAATTGACTCGATGTTCCCCGACAACAGCGCCAAAAATGTTATTGYGCAATCTGTACTTGCCCAATACCCACGACAAGTGAGGGAGATTGGCGTAACAAACACGATGTCCTATCATTGTCACCTCAATAGGAAATCCCCACTTGTTAGGGATGGATAGAAGTCCAACCCAAGGGAGGTGTCCCAAGTGACCTAAAGGGCTGGGTGAGCTAAAGATAAGGATAAAAGTACCCCCCCTCTCACTGGTCACTCAAATTAAAGATGTCACAAGGTTTATGTCCAAGAAAGATGAAGCAATTGAAAGTGATGAAGTGTACCTACCTAAAACAAGACAACATAGCATATATATGGCAGTTTCAAGTACAAAAATGATAGTAAAGCTTTAAGAGACAGTAAACCAAGTGAAAATATGCTAGCTGATATAAAAATGCAGCAATGAACAAGTTTACAATATAAATTAATAAATTGTAACAACTGCAATAAAAGTTCTTCAGAATTGCTTGAAAATACAATGAATAGATAACATTTACTAAGCAAAATGATAATCAAATGTCATAAGCAACTTCTGAAGTGTTTAGATAGCATTCAAAGTCAATTATGCAGAAATTTTATTACAGTTAGATGGTTGTAGCAAACATTTATAACAGGAGCAAGAAAGTTAGCAATCTAGGCTAAATTAGTGTTAGATATAGTTAGTAATAGCTTAAGAGAATAGTGTTTGAGTGTTTGATCAACCTTCCAACAAAAGAAAGACAAGAAACTAGTGCCTTTAGGGTTTATGGAGTCAATTATATCGGCACATTAACTTGGAGAGATAACAATGATTATACTTGTCTAAAAGATAACAAGGTGGAAGCTTGAGAAGTAGTACCTTAAGTTCTTGTTATCCCCTAGCCTAGGGATAACTAAGGAGATTATGTCTCGAGGCCCACATGTCCTAGACATGGAGTACCGAGAGCCATATTGACTTGAGCCTGGCTCTGGAGGGCCCATCTTTCCTCTTTAGCGCCTAAATCCTGTCAGCAACAACAACATCCATTCCATCGGCCTGGTTCTTCAACAACAGTGGGTCTTGCTCCATGAGGTAATGAGTCCGGGTATCATGGTATGTGTCATTCTGATTCTCAAAACATTTGAATATGTGCATTTAATTCTTTTTGCTTCATGATGTGTGCTTGGACTTTATGCCTTTCCACTTGTCCACACCTGGGAGGGATGACAGGATGCCCTAGCAAGTTGGTTCCCTTAGGATTGAGTTGCCACTGGGTGGGTTCATGAAAGGCCATCGTCCATTCCCACCATACTTATCACTTTTCATCATCTTCCCTCTCATCCCTCCCCTGCATTGGTTTGGGCATTGGGTTTGCCAAGCTAGAAAAGGGTTGTACCTTGCCTTGTGGGAAGAAGGGGCTAAAGGCCCAGAGGGGAAAAGTAGTTGGCAAAAGATAAAAGCCAAAAGAACACAACCTTCAAATGCTTCGCCCAGGGATCCTCGAGAAAGCAATAAAAGGCTTCTCAACAAGAAATGTGGGACCCATAAAATAATAAAATCAAGACCTAGTTGGAGGATAGGGGGTCTCATCACGAGCCAGCGTATTAGCTCCATGGGCATGTAGCGGTATGACACTACCATTCACCTGGTCAGCACGCCAAGGTAGTGGCCCTTGGTGGCATAGCCAAGAGAAAGGGGGTCTCATCACGAGCTAGCCTTCTCATCTCCGTGAAATGCTTGTGGGTAACACTGTCACCACTGGTCACCACGCCAGGGTAGTGACCCCCAACTATTCTCTTGAAAGAAAAAGCAATAAGATAAAAAGGTAAAAGGCATTGAATGGGCTTGGAAACATTTGCATCCATGACAAGGTGCAACTCACCCTCTTCAGAGGCACCCACAGGTAAGCCATACATTTCCCTGTCATCACTGCGCCCAGTGCTCTCAAACATCCCCATACCACCTTATCCACTTACATGACCTAGATTGGTCTTCACCTGGAAACATCCCACATCCAATGAGAATTAGCCCAATAGGACCTCCCGAAACCCTCTCCAAAACTGGCTTGTAGAATAGCATAATGTCTTTGAGCGCTTGTCTGGGAAAGGGGGGTTTTATGCACATATTTAGATAACTTGATTATTAGATGTGATTGACATTGCTATGATCCCTGTGACTTATGAGCCCATGGAGGGCGTACTTGTTGTTGTAGGACCATGCCCGACGGACAGGTACCATGGGGAGATGATTAGTTTGGACCTCCATAGGGCTAAAATCCCATTAGATGGATACTGAGACTCTAGCCAGGGGTAGAGACATATCGGAGGCTTGCATCGGAGAGAGAGGAGGACGTTCCACCAGAGACAGCCTCGCAGGCCTGGACCCAGGGAGGTCTTGCCCTCCCACTATGATGTTGGCCTTGGAAGGCCCATGATGTCACCTCTGTGACCCTTGACGTCACCCAGCGTTAGATGGACATGATGGAGGCAGTTGTGTGCCAAGTGGCACGTGTGGCATGATCCAGAGGCCTTGGGAGGCCTAATGTTTTGCTCCCGGAGGCCAACGTTTCACCTAGGAGGCCTAACGTCACCCTAGAAGGGCATGACATCACCTCTCTTGCTTGATTTAAGGTTTACTTTGTCAATTTTATGTAAAAAAATGGATATTTCATGTAAACTGGCCATGTCGGCCTTCTGACCTAATTTTGTAATTAAAGGTCATTGTAACTGTATAAATAAGGGTTTTTGCCCTTGTATTTTTTCATCATCTTTCACTCACAGAAGTGAGGTCTGAAATTTGCGCCCTACATAGGGTTTATTGGCTGACTTGGAGGAGGCTAAATTTGGTCTTTCTTGGCATTTTTCTTGGTGGAAAATCTTCAACTAGGATTATTGCTAGGTTATTCTTGGTGGATGTAAGTGAATTTCTGCAATCCTTATTTTCTTTGAATGGTTATGGTACAATTTACTTTGCATTTATTCCAAGATTATGAAATTGCTAGTTTAAAACCCTAGGAGAACAAGCACATGTTATTGTCCTTGTCTTAACAAATTTTCACCTACTAGATTGTGCTATAAACCCTACCTTTGAAGCATTGTACTAGGGCCCTGCCATTGCAACACTCTAGTATCATTTGCTTCATCAAGCCATTGTTTACTTTAAGCTTGAGCTAAAGAAGAAGGAAAACCGCTAGGGCCTAGGGTTACCTACTTCCTAGTAGCCATTTTCCTTCTAAGGCTTGTTGATTGAGGCCTTGGGTTACCAACACCTCAATCATCATCCTTCTTTGTCCTTAGCTCTTACATTATCATTTGTTTCCTTCAAGTTTGCTGTTGCAAAGTGACTCCATTAGCCCTAAAAGGCACTGATTTAGACCTTGAATTTGATTGATTGATGAAACCAACCCTTAAATCTTTTACCTCAAGCAACCTACTAACCTTTCCTAACCCTAGATTAGACTAATTCACTAACCTTCTTGCTGCTGTTACAAAAGTAAGCTACAACTATTTATTACAGTAGTAAAAGAACCTAAAAGCAATTGCATAAGTTGATTTTTGCACTGCCTAATTAGCTTCTGACAACTGCTAGTACATTGCTATTATTGGGTTATTATTTTTGGTCATTGTGAAGCTATTTTAAGGCATTTATTGTGAAGCTATTATCTTGTAAACATTGTTGTTATAAAATTCTGTTTGCTTCATCTGGCATCAACTCATTGCTTTTATTGACAAGTCCAAGGTTTATGAAGCACTAACATCAAAATTGTACTTGCAAAAGATATTGTTTTCTTGTTGCTTTGTTCTAGGCAGGTACATCTAAGCACATCATTGATTCATTGATTAAAACCTTGGGACTTTCTGATCAATGTGACTTGTGAGAGGGGATACCTTTTATTGACACTTTAACCTTTGCCTTCTCAAACCCCCAGGTCACCGGGGACGTCTCCCCTAGGCTATCATCCCTAAATAGAAAGAGTTATCTTATTAAGGTGACAGTGATAGGATAACCTCCTGTTACGCCAATTTGCCTTTCCTTAGCCTTTCCCTTCGGGACAAGTACAAATTGCGCGATAACAGTTCTCAAGCACCAAGCCTCAAAGAGAAGGTTCAACTAGGGTGTAGGCAGTTCTAGGCCCTAGTGATTTCTCCTATCCTTAGACTCTTGAAAAATATTTAATGCAATAAGAACTAGACAAAGCTTCTAAAGTGCTAGCACTTTAGGGCTCTAGAAGTTTGTCTAGACAAGATCTTCTTGAGCAAAACTAGCAAAATAAAGATCAAGAAAGAAGCACCTTATGTTTCTTACTCCTAGGGTTTCAAGCAAGCAATTTCATAATCTTACATATGAACAAGTAAACATACCATAGACATTTATCATGAAATGAAAATTGCAGATTTACTTACTTCACCAAGAATAATCAAGCACAGAAACCCTAGATTTGCCAAAATTTCACCAAGAAATGATTCAAAATGCATCCAAAATAGCCTCCAAGCAAGTGTGCCTTAGTAATTTCAGCCAATAACTCCTTTAGGGCGAAAATTTCAGTCCTCCCTCTTGTGAGAGGTGAGTTATGATGTAAAAATGAATTTAGCCAATCATATTTATATGGAAAATCATGGCTTAATTACCCAACAATTGTGTCTTTTCAAAGTTTTGAGCCTACATGTCAATTTGCTCATTAAAATTAAAAATAAATTCAATTTTTTACAAAATAACCCTCAAAGGGTGATGTCATACCCCTTTAGGGTGACGTTAGGCCTCAAGGAGACGTTGAGTGGAGAAGCATGGCGCTAGGCCTCCAAAGGCCCTAATCCCTGTCCACACATGCCAACATCATCATTAAGGACCTCCTCCATCAAGTATCCATCAAACCCCAACCCTAGGTGATGTGATGGGATAGGAAGGTGTCCTCTGGGCCTCTAAAGGCCAACGTTCAAGTGGGAGGCAGTAGAAGCCCATCCTAAGGTCATGTCAGAGTGCATCCAAAGGAAACATCCTCCCGCTTCATTGTGCAGCTAGTCATCACGATGTTTCCCCAAGCATGGGGTCTCTACATCCATCCATGGGCATCAAGCCCTCATGAAGGTCTGAACTGATCATCTCCTCATGAATACCTATCCATTGGGTAAGGTCCTGCAAAGGCAAACAGATACACCCTCTAGGGGTCCATGAGTCATAGGTATTATAGCAAGTAAATCACATCCAATAATCAAACCACCCGAACATGTGCATCAAACCCCCCTTTTCAATCCAAACAAATGCTCAAGGAAGTTATACAATTTGTTAAATTTAGGTTTAGAAAGGGTCTCAATATGTCCTATTGGGTCAATAACCCCTAGGTTTAGGGTGATTCCTAGGTGGAACCAATCCTAGTCATGTGTGCATGGATGTGGGGTAAACTCTTGGGCATGGAGTTCATGACTTACAAGGGTTTGTATTGTCTTACCTATGGGTGCCTTTGTGGAGGGTGAGCTTCCCTTTGTCCGCAATGCAATTTTTCCAAACCCATTTGTTTGCTATTCTTCTTCTTAGCTTTTTCTTTCATGTTTCAAGGAATTAGTTGGAGGCCACTGTCCTGGCTTGGTGTCCAGATACAACAATGTCATTCACAAATACCTCTCGGAGATGAGAAGGTTGGCTCATGATGAGATCCCCTTTCATTCAGTCATGTAACTGAGAGCCACTACCTTGGCTTGGTGACCAGATGATGGTAATGTCATACTACTAAATACCTATGTTCACGACAGGCCAACTCGTGATGAGACCTCCTATCCCCCAACCAACACCTTGAGTATTCATTATCATTCATTTCGTAGGTCCCCAATTTCTTACAGAGAAGCATTTCATTGCTTTCTCGGGGATCCCTGGGCAAAGCATCTCAAAGGTTTTATGATTGGCTTTTATCTTTTGCCAGCTGCTTTTACCTTCTGGGCCTTTAGCCCTTTCTTCCCATGAGGTAAGGTACAATCCCTTCTTGGGTCAATACACCCGAAGATCCCAAAAGGCTAGGGAGATTGAGGGAAAAAGTATGGAAAGTGACAAGTGTGCTAGGGAACGGACGATGACTTTTCAAGGAACCACCTGGTAGAAACCTATTCTCGAGGGAAACCAACTTACTAGGACACAATGACACCCCCTTCAGATTTAAATAAGGCAAAGAGCATAAATTTCAAGCAAATGCTCTGAAATAAAGAGAGATCTTTTGCAACATGTTCAAATGCTTTAAATATCAGAGTGATACGTATCATGATACTTGGACTCATTACTTCATGGAGCAAGACCCACTGCCTTGTGGCAACTAGGCTGATGTGGTGGATGCTGCTGCTGGTGATGTGTAAGGTGCATCGATTAAAAGAAGGGCCCCTCCAAGGCTATGCTCTATCCATCTGGCTCTCAACACTCCATGTCTACAACCTGTGGGCCTCGAGACATGATCTCCTTAGTTACCCCCAGCTTGGGAGTAACAAGCCCAAGAGGAATAAACAACACTATTCTTAACTCCCTTTTAGCAAGTCTTAAAATCTAAATTCACCTTTTCTTTTATTGTTCTAGGGTTAGATTAGGGTTTTAAGCAACTTCTCTTCAATTTTCAGCCATAGCTAAGCTTGATGTCTAGGATTTGATTGGCATCTTTTACCCTAAAGTGTATCTTGTCGTCATTTCTTGCATTGCTGATTTAATTTTCAGCCTTCTTGGGCTTGACATCTTGCATGGTTAGGGCTGTTATACTCTCTTACTCTCTTATCATTTCAACAAATAATTGTTTGCTAAACCCTAGTTTAAATTGTATTTTTGAGCCCTAGTTTTATTGCATGCTTAACTTGTTTAGAGGGCTGATTTATTGGTGCTGTTATAATTTGATATATTGCTGAAGATCATCATCTTTTACACAAGTTTTGCAACAGCCATAGTTTTTTTTTTAATTTTGTAGTGTTTGGAGTTCTTTCTTGACCTATTTTAACTTGCTAGATATTATTAATTGTCTTAGATACTTCACACATACAAATATGGAAATTGCTTCATTGAACAACCTTATACTTACCTTGAAAACCTTGACTTAGTGGTGGTATGTTTGAGTAACAAATATGGGAAGCTGTAGTCTTGATCCCATCTTTCTATAGGATTCCTTGAGGTTACTAAGGAAGTCTCCATTGTGTTGGATTTCATCTTTCACTAAAACGAGGGAAGTGATTGCTAAGGTGATAGTTGTAACACTTTCATGTTACACTTGTCTTAGCCCTTGTGAAAGGCTTTGTACAAAGGTGCTAGATCTTGTGATAAAAAGGACTGCTTAGTACATCAGTAAGAGAATACAAAGTGGGAGCGCAAAATGTCGATCCTAGATAAAACATGAAATCAAATCTATCCTATGTAGAGAAGATCAAAAGTCTAAAACCTAATGACATGGATCAGGGAGTCTCTAGATAGATGATTGGTTGGAAGAGCTGGATCTGGCCTGGGGGGATGTCTCTCTTGCTAGAAGAGGTGATCCACTGCTGGGACTAATTTTTTTTTCTGTTGTGTATTACACAAACAAGGGGAAGAAATACCTTCATGCACGAAAGTATGTGGAAGATCAAAAGCATGACTGGAAGCATTCTAGAATCCAAATGTCGTGGAGGTTTTCAAAATAAAAAAGGAGGCTATAAATGCGTGACATTACCCGTTTTCATAATATCTGTTATCAGTGGTATAATGATTATCGTACAAACTACCATTATATTACCTGTTTTCAAAATTTGCACCATGCCATGCATTGTTTTATGCTGAGTTAATAATAATAGTAGAAGTGGTTTGTTGTAAAGTTAAAACATGGCAGTGCATTTTTTCACAAAAATAAAAGAGATTATATTTATAATAAAATCTGAAGTTACAAATCTTCAGTGGGAACATGCCTATACAACTAAACCATGTTATTGATTTTTCTTTATACAACTAACCCAACTGAC
Organism: Picea mariana; assembly: GCA_032191745.1. Classification (NCBI taxonomy): domain Eukaryota; kingdom Viridiplantae; phylum Streptophyta; class Pinopsida; order Pinales; family Pinaceae; genus Picea; species Picea mariana. The sequence goes on along the minus strand of JASDQU010735979.1, from coordinate 265,439 downwards.
TACTATCATATTATTATCTATCTTGATGTTAAACAAAATCCTGTTACAGGCCAACAACATCCAGTCCAGACATAATATCCAAAACCATTATAATATAACATGGATCAAGGAGTCTCTGTAATAGACAAAAGTCAATGTTTGTATTAAAATGTATTTTAGACAGATGTATTATAATATATATATATATATATATATATATATATATATATATATAGAATGAATTCAGTGTCCCATGTTACAATGATGGCCCTGTTTATATAGTAGGCAAGGTGCCCTTTCACATGAAGAGTCGTGTCTCTTTGATAAGACACATCCTTACATCTTTTCATAATATAATTATATATTATTATGTTTTTTACATTGCCACCCTCTTAATGAATGCTTTGTCCTCAAAGTATAATGAAAGTATTTTTTATTTTGTTTTTATTTTTAATTTTTATTAAGCTAAGCCTAAGTTTTTTTTTTTTGGTTTATAATATTCACCCATCAATGTACGGTTCGAGTCGTACATAATTGTATGGACGCGTTGTATCCTCTGAAATGATTACACGAACGCGAGCCAACAACCAATTCTCAAGCGTATTGATGAATTTTGAAGGCCTACAATTAAGTAGTCAATGGCGGGTTGAACAACTGTATATTTTGCGTTTCTAGTAAGGTTCTGTGGTCGGGCGCCCGTGTTAGTAAAATGCTGGGCATCCCTTTCCATTCTGATGATACTGTTATCGCACAATCTATACTTGCCCAAAGCCTAAAGGCAAGTAAGCCTAGATTGACGTAACATGGAGGTAGTCCTATCACTATCATCCCAATAGGATACCTCTTTCTATTTAGGAGGAGAAGAAACTCACTCCAAGGGAGACGTCCCAAGACCTAGTTTGTTGATGAAGGTAAAAAGATCAGATAAAACTCACTCCAAGGGAGACGTCCCAAGACCTAGTTGGTTGATGAAGGTAAAAATATCAGATAAAACCCACTCAAAGAAAGAAGTCACTTGGTAAAGTTTAAAGGGGCAAAGGAAAAGGAAATGAGTGGTACCTGCCTTTTACCAATGAAACAACAAACGTTAGCAGTAAGCAATAATATCAATGTTTCAAATCAGTGACTTCAAGATATAAATATGCTACTGAAACACTAAAAGATAAAATGTATAGCAGCAACAAATATGTCCAGAAATTGCAAGCTATGATGACAAAAAATGATATAAAGGCTTTGCAAGTTTGATAGTATTTTGTCACTCACAATTTCAAGATTAAAATAAGTCAATAAACGACCTCAATAGGATGTCAAAACACTTATAACAGCAGCAAAATAAATAATGATGACAGCAGCAAAACCACTTCAGAAAAGTACTTAGTTTAGGCAATTAGGCAAACACTTTAGTCTATATTGATAGTAACTCGCCTAATACTAACGCTGGGTGGTTTTATGGACAGTTTAAGGGTTGTTAAGGGGCTGCAATGATGGCTGTAACAGTAGTTGCTGTAAAAATTATCTGAGGTCCTATAAGGCTGCCATCTAAGGTCTGTCCTTGACCTTAGTATGGTTCTAAGTTTCAACTGTATGGCTGTCTTCTTTTGCTGTTTTAGGACAGCAAACAGTCATCCCACTTTCTGCTCAATGTTTTATAGGTTAAGTGCTCTTTTAAGGTGCCCTTGCAAGTGTTTTCTTATCTCAATGTTAGCACATGCAATATAACTTAAAACACATAACACTACCTCTAGATCTTGAACTTTAAAATGCTGATCTACACTTCTAAACATGCATAAATTTGACACAAGTATTTTTGGTCAACATGACCCTGGATAAAACACCCCCTAGGGAAAACCAGTTTGGGATATATGTCTATATAATGATGATCAAAGCAAGAGATACAACAAGTAATGAAATACAATGGAACCTGTATACATAGCAAGCTCCTCACGAGCCTTGCCACAAGAACCAGAGAAAGAAGTGCCCAAACTGTGGTGCGCCCTCTCCCTTTGTTGCCCTCTACACTGAAATGAAGCGCCCTAGCTCATCAGTAACCCAATGAAGAAATCCCTCCATAGGAATGTCCTCTCCTGTGCTGCCTCTCCATAGAAACTGTCAGAGCTCGAATCCTCCAAACAGATCTACTACCAGGTAGCTGCCAGTCCTCTCAACTCATGCGCCCTCCTCCAAGCAGAATTGATCACAATAAATAAACTGAAAGTCTCTCTCCACAGAAACAAGCGCCCAAGTTCTCCTCTCCCAATGCATCAGACCTCATCCTGATCTGACAAGTCCTCCTCTCCTCATGAGCAAATGATGGATAATAAATGCGCCCCTCCTCCATATGCATGCTCCCTCTGAAGAATGAAGGCTAAACCTCCATGGATAACCTCTCCATGCAAGCTCCAAGCTACCAAGAGCCTCT
>JASDQU010735979.1:252253-262991 GCA_032191745.1 Picea mariana | reverse complement strand
CCTCTCCCAATGCATCAGACCTCATCCTGATCTGACAAGTCCTCCTCTCCTCATGAGCAAATGATGGATAATAAATGCGCCCCTCCTCCATATGCATGCTCCCTCTGAAGAATGAAGGCTAAACCTCCATGGATAACCTCTCCATGCAAGCTCCAAGCTACCAAGAGCCTCTCCTTAAGCTCTCAAGGGTTTTACTCAAACCCTTATGAAGTGCGCCCCTCTCCTCCTCAAGATATGTGCCCCTCTTCTCTTCTCCAAAAGTCTCAAGTGAAGAATGAGTCTCCAAAATGCCTTTACCCTCTTTTTAGCCTCCTCATGCCAACCCTAAAAGATCAATGGCCTAGATTAGATCTAGCCAAATCTAATCAATGGGTGAGATCAACTCCAAAAATCTCACTAAGGAAACCCACTTTCCTTAGTTGCTTTATGTCTATTAATTCACCCACATTGTGAATTAATTGTCACTTTATGACTTAAGTGACATATTTCACTTTTGACTTAAAATTCCTAAGTCAAAGTGAAATTAGAATCATAAAGTAAAGTATGAGGGTAATAGTCTTCCCCCTTTGTGCTTAAAGACTCATAAGCACATGGGGACCACTTTCCAAGGTACCCAAATCTCAACAGTTGCAACAACAGCAACAACCTTCAACAACTTCAGAATTTTGCACTTAGAACAATAGCAAAAGGAAGACTAGAGCCTTGGGATGATAGCACCTAGGCTAGTGCAATTTTCTGGGTTAGTTTTAGAGATTAGTATGCTGATTAGGGCTGCTAAATAAAGGCTGTAGCAGCAATTATAGCAGCAATAGTATGGCTGTTAGTGTTAGTGAGAGTTTCAAGAAGATAGTTTGAATGTTTGTATGATCTCATTCATCCACAAGCGTATAGAAATTAGTGCTTTTTAGGGGCTTATGGAGTCAATAACAGTAACAATATCACTTGGGAAATAAAATAATGATAATGTTTATCTAAGGGAAGAGATAAATGAAAGAGGTGTTGGCATTTCAAGGCCTCAAGCATCTAAATCTTTAAGGGAGGTTTTGCTAGAGAGTAGGCACTTCTAGGCCTTAGCGTACCTTCCTTCCTTAGCTTTTTTGAAAGACAATTAATTTGGTGATTTAGAATCAAATTAATAGAGAGCTAGCACTTTAGGGCTCTAATAATTACTCCCAAAAATGTATAATTGGCAAGATCAAGCTAGTTGAAGAGTTATAGGGAGAAAGAAGCATTTGTTGTTTCTCCCCTAGGGTTTAAACAAGCAATTTCATAATCTTAGACATGAAACAAGTAAATTTTACCACAAACATCCATAACATGAATAAAAATGCATATTTTCCACTTACTTCACCAAGAATAGTCAAGTCAAACCCTAGTTGAAGACTATTCCACCATGAAAAATGCCAAAATACACCACCATAAAGCTCTCCCAAGAGATGCGCACTAGTTATTTCAGCCAATAACCCTTAAAGAGGGCGAAAATTTCAGACCACCCCTTGTCCAATGACAAGTTATCCCCCAAATGAATGTCATTTTATGTTTATTTATACTACAATTTGACCTTTAATTAATTTTAGGCAAAAAATCAGGGCCGACCCTGAACATTCAATACAAAAATCCAATTTTTACAAAAATGCAATAACAAAATCCTAGTATTGTGACGTCATGCCCTTTCTAGGGTGACATTGAGCTCTCATGGTGGACGTCCTGCCTCTAATGATAGAATGTTGCCCCTCCTAGGGCTCAATCTCACCATCTGCTGCCATAACGTTGTGCAAATACCCTTCTTTCACTGGGGCATCACTGCATGAAGCCCTAGCCCCTCCAATATGACGTCATGGGCTAGATGGATGGTCTCTAGGCCTCCCAAGGCCATTGTCCAAGTGAATGAAGGTAGGGCTCGTCCGTCTAAGGCCTGCCAGAGTGCCTCCAAAGGCAACGACTTCCTTCTTCATGGTACTATCCTTCAATGTACCTGTCCACCGAGCAAGGTCTTGCAGGAACAACAAGTAAGCCCTCCAGGGGTTCATAAGTCACAACGGTCATAGCATGTAAATCACATCCAATAACTAAATTACCTAAACATGTGTATCAAACCCCCCTTAACCCCAAACAAATGCTCAAAGACGTTATGCAATTTGACAAGTTAGTTTTGGAGAGGGTCTCAGGGTGTCCTATTGGGCTAACCTCTCTTAAGTTTGGGGTGTTTCCTAGGTGGAATCTAGTCCAAGTCATGTAAGTGTATGAGGTGGCATGGGGAAAATATTTGGGCATGGGGTGCATGTGATAACAGGGAAATGTAGAGTCTTACCTGTGGGTGCCTTTGTGGAAGGTGAGCTGCACCTTGTCATGGATGCAATTGTTTCCTTGCCCATTGCCTTTTATTCTTAGCTTTATTTCTTTTGATGTTTTGCTCTAACTAATTAAGTGATCAACTCAACTGATTAAAAATAACAATTCCTAGAATAATAAGAGCAGCAATTTACAAAATATTGTTTTTAAACCTGTATTGTGCAGCACAAAATTGTGTGCCAACACTTGACTATCCAGTCATACAAAAATTCACGTCTCCCCCTTAAAATTTTATCAAATCTTCCATACTTCAGTACTTGGATCTAGAATTCTTTCCAACAACTGCATGACAGGCAGCCTGGTAAGCTGCATCTTCTCCTCCAAGCCTTTACATTCATTTACCATTGCTCGTGTGTTATCCTCCATTTTCAAGCATTGGCAGTGTCACCACTATGCATGCACTGTCCTGCTTACTCTGAGCTTCCTGCTTACCATAATCAACCCCTGCTTCTACTGCTTCTTGGACGATGAATTCATATTTGCAAACAGCAATGTTGTTCGTGAGGTTGGAGTATAATAGTTCGACTAGGCTTCAGCAAAAACTCAGTAGCAGAATTTCTTCAAAATGAGGGTTTCTCTTTTCCTTTTTGGCATTTATATTTGATGCTGGTTAGTTTTTCCATCCGTGTGTGAGTTGGACTCACCGGGCAGCAAATAACCCACAGCTTACTGGCAGGTCAGAGTCCTACCTCTGAGTATTCGCCAGTCTGACTTGCTGCTGGTGAGTTTGACTCACTGGCAGAGACTCAGACTCGGGCTGAGTTAACTCAGATTGGAAGCAGGGCCAAGCAGATTTTGACTTGGCTGTACCACAAAACTTGGCAATTTTTTCAATTATGTGCAGCTTTGTCATGTTCCTCAACAAATCCATGACAGCACCATAAAGATCATGGAGATTTGGCCTAACTTGGTGAGAATTCCTCTCAGTTCTCAAATCTTTTCAGAAATATGAATTTTTTTTTGCCTCATGCGAGAATGGCCTGGAGGCCGGGTCTTCCCATTCAAGTTCCTTTGGCTTCGCACTGCTACTTTTCCTTGTTTCCTTCACCTCCCTGTGCTCTACTTCCAGATCTACTTCATATTCTTCTTCTATGTCGATGCACTGTCCTTTTTGCTGTATTTTTGACCCTTGCTTAGTTGCCATGCTTCACCCAACTTGAAAAGGACATTCACTCTAAGAATTCTAATAGCCAACCTTAACCCGCAAATTCTGATCTCAATTATCTCCTTGGTTCTGAAGACAAAAACATGGTAGTGCAATTAGTGTATTCCTTGTGTGTTATTTACCATTGATACTATGCTAGAAAAGCTCTTCCCAATCATGTCAAGTAGGCTAAATGGTAGGAGGGAGCATCTTTGTGAGGCAGGAAAATTATATCTCAGCACTTCTCAGCCAAACTGATGTTATTAAGATTCTTGATGCAGAGAAGATAACCTAGAACCAATAAAGAGTGAGGCACGAGCTATAATTGGTCAAATTTCATGCTGAACAGCAAGCTGCAAGTTTTGAAAATTTCCATGACCAATCAAAGAAAGTTAGCAATTTTGAGCCTGAATATACACATGGGTATTAAAGGTAAAAATGAGTCATTGGTATCCAACATTTAGCGCTAATTGTGCTGCAAAACGCATTTCATGTATATGGCTTTGATGGTTGTACCGTTGTAGTAAGTTAATGGGGTAATTAAAGATAAATGTAAGGAAATGGGCATGCACAAGTTATGACATGTAAAGGTTTGGTGGTTGTAACTGGTGTGTTAAAAAAGATTGTAAACCATGCAAGCCTTCTGTTTTAACATTTTCTGATTTGGTACATATTGGGACAGTTAGGGGATGGCTTGGCTGCAATAATTTATGGCATATAATAATTACCTAACCCACTTGGTAGAAGTTCTGGTGACATCTGATATTGGAAGAGCTGAAGTCTTTTCCTATTGTCTGGAGGTGTGTAGAGGAGTTTTCTTCCTAAGGTTATTGAACACCGCATCTTTACACTGTGATTAATATCCATCTAAAACTTTTGGTGTCTTCTATTTTTCATTTTATATTGCCTTGGTTTCTGCCTATACCCACATAACATTTTGTCTTATTTTCTTTTTTTATTCCCTGCTTTAAAGTTTAATGGTATTCTGACTCAAAATCTATATAGGCGAGGCTGACTGCTGAAACATCCTATCTGAATTCCAGATAGGTAGACTGTATTTGATGCCTTGTTGCTGATCTCTATCTTAGTTTTGCAAACTTACAGCTGATGTTTTCTGAATTTTGATTGCAGCATTTCTTATCAGCAACCAGTATATTTTTGCTATGATCTGCGGGTTGATAGAATATGCCATAGAATATACTTTTGTTCCAGAGTTGAAGATGCAGTGGTGGGTAAGCAACATAGGCCTTGTAATGGTTGTGACTGGAGAATTGGTACGTAAAACTGGTATAATTACTGCTCGCCGTGGCTTTACACATGATATCAGAATGTACCTCCGAGATGACCATGAGTTGGTCACTAATGGCATTTACAGGTAATTTGACATTTAGAAAAAAATCTCTATTCCAATTCTTTTCAAGCATATGCACATAATTTAGCTTTATGTGGAATAAGTATGCCTAATTCTATCAATAGGGAAAGTAGAGAACCAATCAATTTGTCTTAGGTTGGGATCTTATACGAGTTATTGGAATTGGGCTAGGGTTATCAGGGATGTAGGCAGACGGGTGATAGTTTTGTCTTAATCTTTTAATATAAACACTTGGTTTTCAAATCTTAGAGTTTTGTACAAATTATGCAATGTTTTAGATATACAATAGGGTCGAAGTAATAAATGATTCTGTTGAAATTTTGAAAGAAAGTATTATGAATAAACGAGCAAGAACATTTAAATGACAAGCATAAATGACAAGCAATGTTCCACCATCGCTTACATTGGGATCCTCATCATTAGTATCATGCTTCATCCTTTGCCTCTTGTCTAGCCTTTGCCTCTACCTCGATCCTCTAGGGACATCAGTCAACACCACCCAATTTTGATGAAACTACCTAATCCAAGCCTTAAAATATGGTAGAAAAAGCTTAACATGCCTAATCAATGATTTTGGTTTGAGTGAAGGGTACATTTCTGCTAAGGCCATGCCAAAGGAATTCAACAATCAATGCCAACAACATTGAGGAACATAAAGGGCTTGGGGCTCTTGATTAAATGCTAATCACATTGTTGATGTTTAGTAGATTTGGGTAGGTATTCTCACATGGCTTAGGTGTCAAGCATGTGGGAATCTTCGTTGGCACTGGATTAGCCCTTTCATTTGGTGAAAACCCCCTTGTATTTTGAGCTGGGGGCTTGGGGGCTTGGTGATGGGCTTTGTGGGCTTGTGTGCAGGCTTCACACCCACACAAGTGATTAAAATATTCTAATAAATTGTTGAGTTTGTAAAAGGGCTTTTACACACCCCTTTGCACTTGTATAAAAGGACATCAAGGATCATTGTGACATTCTTGTGTGGAGTGATAAGTGGTGGAGAGCTTGGTGATAAGTGGTGGAGTGATAAGGACATTTAACAATTTTTGTAAGTGTATTTGGCTTGTTTTCTATGTAAAGAATTTGGGCCATTGTCCTTGGTGCGGGAGCCCTGTTGTTCTGGTTTTAAGAACATGTGACTTGGGCATTAAATTCTTGTGTACCTGTGTATGATCTAATTGCTAGCTTCTGATTCTTTTGTTGTGCTAAATGGTTAGGCATCTTAGTGTGTTTATGTTTACAATTCAAATTGTGTTAATTTGTGTATAACTGTTGAGAACATAGACCAGACCCGAGGTGCGGTCAAAATCTAACATGGCATCAGAGCTTGAGGTTCTGAGAAGGGCAGTTGGATCTGAGTTATCTACACAGGTTACAACTCTGTGAGGGAGCTGTAACAGTGTCGAAGAGTTAGCTCTCAGAGGGAGCTACAGTGACTGTTGCAAGTGGCAACAGGTTAGATGTCCTTTGGTATGAGACATGGAGCAGACCGTCGAGACGAGGAGTTGTGGACTAATGCAGCTTGGTGGTGTGGCAGGTTGGGAGTTTTGGTGGATTGGCGGAGAGCTCGGTTCGAAGTAGTATGTTGTGTGGCGGGTTGCCAACTCCGTGGATGGACTTCTGGTGACTTATCATAGTGAGTTGCAATGGGTGTAGCTCAGGTGCTTTGGCATGAATGAGATAGCTCCGGATGTTTGGCAGTTTGATGAGTTAGAATCCTCATCGGGTCGGAGAGTTGCACATTGTCGAGGTGTGACAGTGTATGAGGTATTTGACCCAGGAGGATGAGGACACTTGCAAAGATGAGCTGCAGAGGTCTAGAGTGGACTAGACTAAGTGTCCATTCACAGCTTGGGACTGTTTCAGAGAGAGGACACAGGTTAAGTTGCAGCGTGTGTAGACACAAAGAGTTTTGTGACCTAGATGATAGACTTGGGAAAAAGTTCATGGGATGGTTGTGACTTGGGTAAGTAGGACGCTTGCCTTGGAGGATTGCATGGTTCTTATACAGTGGGAGCCACCAACACATGACAAGAGCACAGGATTTGTTTGAGAGCTTCATAGAGTCTGACTCAGGTATGTACAAGGGGCTTGGTATGAGGACTAGGCATGTGATAAAAATGTGGAGCAAGAAAATAGTCAAGAATGTAAAATAATTAACAAAATCACGAAGACAAAGAAGACAAGCGGAAAAGGCATCAAGCCAAGTCAATTCATATGTACATAAATGGTACATTAATAATACAACTCAATGTAACGACCCAACAACCGTATCATAACTAATTGATTGTTAAGGTCTAGTTAGGACTTGGGGAATTATTTCTAACAAACTCCCCTTTAATATTAAGTCCGTACAAATGTGTCGGCTCAACAACAAAGACTAGTGCAAAAGCTGATAAGTCTTCAACCTGTAACTCATGGTCTGAAATCTCATGAGTGTCCATGAAGATTTGCCTGAAAAACCGCCAAAAGTGGATGCCGAAACTATTATTGCACAGATTTTAGGTTGGGCAAAGCCCGATCCAATCCACAATAGTGTGACAACTACGGGAGTAACTACCCACTATCACCTTAGATAGATAATCCCCTCGCTTTAGTGATGATAAGTCACCACAAGGGGGAATCCTGGTGACCCTAGGGGGATTGAGACGGAAAGTTGAGTAATGGTAAGTGAAACCCCTATAGGTCAAGCTTGGAAGTGGAAAGAGGCTTGGAAATGAGTCTTGTTGATAAGGGGAGGTTGCCAAAGGATCGTGTGCCTGCAAGAGAATGTTGAACTTGCCCGAGACAAGACAGTTTATCGAGATACAAGCCCAAAAAATCAGAGGGACAATCAAGTGAAGCTTGCTGTCCTAAATTACAGAAGTAAACAAATATATATATCAGCAATGAATAGAGTTGTTAAATGCAGAATTAACCATCAAAAGCATCAGATGTTTATAGGATAATCAAGCACTAAAGAAGTAGATAATATTCCAATACTTAAGCATAGACTTTGATGGTAATATAGGGCTGCTAAGTGAAGTTATCAGCGAAGTATAAAGGTAGCCCTATGGCTGTAGCAGCAATATATATCCACTGAAATCAACAAACAATCCACCCAAAAGATAGTCAATGTCAAGTAGAAATATTATGGCAGCTTGTAAGGAAAATTCAATGGTAGATTAGTGAGTTATAAAGAAGTTTAGGAGTGTTTTGCTGCTGCCTGCTGTAATGGCTGTAGCATAAATTTATAACAGCAGAAAGAAATCCTTGGCTAAGCAAGACGCCCTAGTGGCTCAAGCAAGCTAATAGCATATAGAATTGATTCTAATTTAGACAAATGCAATATCTCAACAAATCATTTTTTCCAATGCAACGATTTTGTTTCTCCAATGCAATTTTAGATTAGTGCTTAGTCCATTGGGTTATGGAGTTTTAGTTGTAAGAGTTGGATCCACTATTTCTCTAGGGGTGTAAGCCCTTTTACTCCCTAGAGCAAGCAAATCCAACAAGGTAAATCTAGGAGGGTGTAAGCTCTTTTACTCCTCCTAGCAACCTTGAAAAAATGGCTTATCCAATAATAATTAAGATGAACTTGGTGGAGGGTGTGTTGACCGCCCATTTAGCACTGGTGGTCAACTCATGTGCCATGAAGAGATGCATCGTCAGATGCAGTATTGTTGAAGACTTTTGGTTCTACAGGGCTGTGTTTGGCCCAACACTTATTTTTGTATTTGGAATTTCCGCACCCCTGCGTGGGTTGATAATGTAATAGGTCTGCATGAGTCATGTCTAGGTCAGTTACCTTGGCATCGGTTCACTGGGAGAGTTCTTTTCATCGAGGGTTTTTTATCCTCAGGTTATCATTGGGCCTTCCAGCCTTAATGATTTCCCTTGAGTTTTTCCCTCTCACTTTACATATGTCCTCCAAAGTGGTGAACGACGTTGCAATGGGCTTATGTCTTGGTTAACTATGTAGGGAATTCATTGTAAATGACCATGCAAGACATCATAGAAAGTTTCGCGAAATTCCGTCGAGTCTAGGTTAGTTTTTTTTAATTAATTAATTTTTAATTAAATTTCCCTAAGTTTGGAGGTTTAATTATTTAATTAATTAATTATTTTTGAGCAATAATTGTAAAAACTGGATCCTTGGACTTTTGATAGGGGTACTTGTGCTCAAAATAAATGGAATAGCACCTCCTACATCCATGGACCAAGTTTCAGCTCGGTCGGACAACTTTAGCCATGGGTTAGTCCACCTAGAGTGTCAGTCAGTCTAAAACAACAATTTTAATTGCTAAAGTCCAAACATGGCAAAATGTAAAAATTGTAATAATGAGTTAGATCATGTGAAATGTTGAAATGATGGTTAGAGAGAGACCCCCTAAGCATAACCTTAGCCTCCCAACCCTTTTCAACCCTTTCTAACCCCTTTTCCAACCCCCACACTCAAAAGTTGCGCCCCCCTAGGGGGATTGACGTTTTTCACTTTTTAATTAATTTATGACTTTGGTGTGGCCCCCTCTCCTAAGTTTTCACTTCATTTAACCTTCTTTTAATTCCTAGAAGTGATCCTTATCACTCCACCTCACCCATACTTGAGTTTGGGTTGATTTTTTACCAAAGGGAGCACTCTCCAAGAGAGTTACACCCTCCTTTTCCTCTCTCCAATGAAAGTTACGTTTTTTATTAAAAAAATGACTCTTCACCTTTCTTTGGCACGGATCCCATGCCTTTCCCTCACTCTTTGTGTAATCCCAACACTTCACACCTCTTCCTAACCTCCCATCTCTTCTCCTCATCCCAAGAGGTGCGCCCTCCCTTACCTTGAAACTCAACAAATAATTAATAAAAAATTATTTGAGTCTTTTCATCTCCCTTGGCACAAATCCCACACTTCCTACATGCCCTTAGATCTATCTAATTTATTTTTCTATTTTTCTACACCCTAGATCTATTGTGCAAGCCCTAGGAAGTGTGCCCTAGCCTAGAGATGTTCTCTATTGCTTGGTGGTGGACACTTGGCTTAGATCCAAGAGGGGTAGGTTTGCCTCTCCAAGTATAAATAGATCCCTTTTCTCTCTCCCAACTCACCATATCTTGAGCTATTGTTATGCTACTTGATTTCCAACTCTCTTTCTCTCTCTCTCATTTTCCATTTCATTGTCATTCTAGCTCTAGGGTTTTGGAGTATTCCTCTCCAAGATCTATTTCTTTTGGTAATAATATTCAAGAAGCTTTGGAGGACAACAAGAAGGGTAATGCGTATGCTTGTCATTCTTATGTAATGGAGGCAACATTGTTTCATGTTCTTTCTCTTTTCATGCAACACTAGATCTTAGGTAAAGTGTTATCTAGTTAGGCTTAATAATGCGTATGCTTATTAGTCTATAAATCTTGATGTGTGGTGTAAATTGAAGTGTCGTTTATTATCATTGCATCAACATTTTGTCTCTTGTATGCTTCAGTTTGGAAGAGTATTGCAGGTTCACTTTCAAAGCTCCATTGGGAACTCCTTTAGGATTGAAGGGTCACTTGTAGCTTCTCACACTCCAAGGATCTAGATTTATTACCTTGCTCTTTATTGCTGTACATCCATCTCATTTTCAGCTAGCATATCTTGGTTTAGATAGGTCAATAATAATCTTGAATCTATATTTTGTCTTGTGGAATGTTCTTGCCCCAATAGGGCAAGGGTTTCCTTAACGTTTTTTTGTTGTGTGTAGCCATCCTAGCAAGAAGACCTTGCTGTTTTAACAGGTATATCAGATCTGATAGGAGGCTATTGGCTGCCCCAAAGAGACACACACAACACTACATGACCCCTTGGGGGATTTGGTAGCTATATCTCACCTTTCTTGTCTTTTTCTAGCTTAGAAAGTGCACTT
>JASDQU010735979.1:221635-250524 GCA_032191745.1 Picea mariana | reverse complement strand
AGAAAGAACACTCTAATAACTAAGATAAGATAACTAAGTACCTACCTAGTTGGGTGAGAAACCCCCAAAGAGGTAAGGGTAAGTGTTAACCTTTATTTTTCTCATGCTATGTGATTGATCTAAGTTGTTTAATGCTCTTAATGTTTATGCTTTAGATTAGATCTCACATCTTAAGATTATTGGGCAACACACATAATTTCTATCTTGTTCTTGCTTAGTTCACTATCTATTTCTCATTTAAGCTCTTAATCTTTCTTTTAAGCACATATCTCAATCATATGTTTAATATCTCTTGTGATGCTTAATTAATAAGTGGCTGTTGTGTTTATGGTTTAACATCTCTTAATAGCCACGTCTTGGGCTTAAAGTTTTCTTAAATGGTGTAACTTAGCAAACACATTAAATTTTCTTTCTTCTCATCTCATAAGGCAAGCTGTTCTTGCCATTGATTCATGGTATCTAATCAAGTAATGTGATGTGCATATGATCTAAATGTATCTCTCTCTTAAGCCTTGCATCTCTTTCTTTCTTATGTGTTGATTCACTTTATGGTTTAAACTTTAAACAACACATTTCTGAGCACTCTAAGTTTCGGCCATCTCATTATTTTGCACTTTTTAAGTACTTTAAAACTCTCAAAACACTCTTGTAATCACCTAAAAGTCTACCTAATTGATATATACACTTAATAGACCATTTTAGGGTACCTTAGACCACCATCTCTACCATCTAAAACGGCTTTGAGGAAAACAACGGAGGGTAGTGGCAGGGGACTGTCCCGTGGCGCTCTAGGAGGGTGTCCTCTCCGGGAAGTACTCTTACTGTCAGGGCTGACCGTGGAAGCTAGGGTGGGCCTCGTTGCCTTACTATCTTGAGCACCCGATAGTTATTTGGCAACAGGAAGAGGAGGCTTTGGTGAAAGCCAAATAAACTTAAAATCCTTAAGAAAATCCTAACTATTAAACCCTTGGCCACATTTAATAATACTTGGGGGGTTTGATAGCGAAGAGTGTAGATTGTCTTTATTTATTCATAGTAATTGTGCTTAATCTTGATAATCATGTTGATGATCTAGTGTAAATGATGATGTGATTGATGCTTGAGCCTTCTTTATCCTGCACACATTAAACATACTTGGTTAGATTGTAATTGTGATATATCATTCTTTTGTAAATCTTGTTAATGAATGTATATGATATTCTTTCATTAGGTCATTTTTTCATGTAAATTTGTAACTTGTAATCTATTGTAAAGAACCACCCCTTAATCTAGTTGACCCCTTGCCCAATTTCTAGGCACTAGTCTTAGTTGACCTAGGGAAAGGACTTGACTCTCGTGCTAACCCTTGCATATTGCATGGTTGCCTTAGCATCTTAGGATTAGAATCCCCTCTAACCTTAACAAATTAAAACTAACTCCTAGAATCTAATTTAATTCATCTAGTAACTAAGGTCTACCCCCTTTGGCTTCCCTAGGAGTGAGCCTAGACGGAAGAGGTTCCGGTCAAAGTGACAGCGTGGGCTGTGAACCTAGGCATTGTGCCTCCAAGGACACACTAAGTGAGCCGAACTCAAGCTCACGTTTGCAAGTGTGTATAAGGATGGCAACAGGGTGTATGCCCTTATACTCCTCCAAGGGTTTTAGACACAAATAGCATGAAACAAGAAGAAATTACCAACAAATGCAAACAATTCCTTACCAATTCCACAAGATAGCAAGATAAAACCCTCGTCTACCAAGTAAATTTCATCAACATGCAAGAGAGAAGACTCTAAGAGGGTGGCACACTACTTAGCTCCACAATAGACAAGATAAGCATCCACAATGTTGCACAAGAGAGAGATATAAACCAAATTCCCAAAGAGGGCGCAAATTTCAGCCAAGTATGTCTTATTCTCAAGTGAGAATGCTAGATCAAAATGAAATGTCTTAGTTCTCTTTTTATAGGAGGCCTTTAAAATTAGTTTGTCCACATATCATTAGGGTAAAATACAATTAGGGAGGCCAACCTCCTCTAATTGCCCCTTTACAATTTCAAATTTAATTTTACACAAGAAAAAAAAACCCTAAATGTGATGTCATACTTGTTGATGATTACAACTTCGTGAGACATCCTCCAGGACACAGACTGAGTGAGTCAGCCTGTGAGAGAGCCAATGAGTTGGGTGTGCCCATGAGATGGATGTGTTGTTCCTCTCTGGACTGAGATGAGACGATGTGTGCCCCTGTGTGGGGTGAGGATGCCCATGAGTTGGGTGTGTCGTTCCTCTCTGGATGGAGATGAAACGATGTGTACCCCTGTGCGGGGTGAAGGTGCCCATGTGATGGGTGTGCGTCAGACTCTGGACTGAGTTGTTATGACGTGTGGTCTCCTGCCTTGTGGACTCGGTTGAGTCAGTCTTGAGATGGTACTCCAGATGATTCTCCTATGGACTCAGTGAGATAGAGATTTGTTGAGTAGGACGTCCCTGTGGCTGAGCACAGGTGGATGTGCCCCTAGTGGCTGAGCACTAGTGGATGTGTGAGATCCCTTGCTATATTATCTGAGAGTAAGATTTACTTGTAACCCTAATTGTGATGTAAAGGGTACAGGTCGGCTCCACCATATGTGAAAGATAATTAATGTTTATTGTAATAATTAATTATTTTTTGAGTTATTGAGGTTGGCCTTGTTGTGCCAATAGACACACCTATTGCTGTGTCTGGTCTAGTATAAGTAAAGGTGATTTCCCCATTGAGGAAACACACTTGTCACTTGTCATTTGGAAATTTCAGCAAGTACATCTTCTAGGGTTTCATGCTTGGAGGATCTTCTCTTGAGAATATGGCAAAGGATTGCTGGGTTTTTCTCCCTTGTTGAGAAGGGTTTTCCCAGGATATTTCTTGTGTTCTTGTGCATGGTATTTCTTCTTGTGATCTTGGTTTACTGCAGCTAGTTATTGTTGCTGCAGTCATTGGTTATGGTTGTAGCTCATGCTAAACATAAATGAAATAAAATTGCATCAACTTACCATAAAATTCAACAATACGCGCTAGGGGTGACATTTTGGCACATAGAGCAAATCGTTGAGCCATGTAAGGTAGTCGTTGGGCCTCCAAAGGCCATGTCTTCATGGTGCAAGGGTTCCTCTTAATCAAAGTGTGCCAATCCTTCATCAATTCATCACCACCATCATTAAACCTTAGTCCCAAATGTGATGTCAAGCTCTAGAGTAGGACGTTTTGACCTTCCGAGGTCAAACGTTGGGCTAAGAGGGGCTAGATCTCATCATCCAAGATGCTTTCTCTTGCCTCCAAAGGCAACGTTCATCATCCAGCTGCTCCCAAGGTGCGGGTCATGGCATCCAACCTATGGGATTTTTGCCGCAACGAAGGCCCAAGCTAGGCATATTGCTCCACAACGTTCATCAAACGAGGTCTTGGAAAGACAAGTGAATTCGCCCTCCATGGGTCTCAAGTCAAATGTATCATGCCAAGAAAAATCACATTTAATACAAGAGCCACCTAAAC
The DNA here is from genome assembly GCA_032191745.1 of Picea mariana. Lineage (NCBI taxonomy): Eukaryota > Viridiplantae > Streptophyta > Pinopsida > Pinales > Pinaceae > Picea > Picea mariana. The sequence continues at coordinate 247,014 of JASDQU010735979.1, read as the reverse complement.
ATGTGCATCAAAACTACCTAATCAAATTAAACAAATGCTCAAAGACCCTATGCAACTTGCCAAGTTTAGGTATGGGAGGGTTGTCATGGTGACCTATTGGGTGAATCGTTCCCCAAGTCAAAGAGTGTTTCCCAGGTGGATCCTCTCTAAGCCATGCAAAGAAGATGAAGTGGATGGGGGTAAAACTTCTGGGCATGGGGTTCATGCCATACAAGGGTTTGTATTATCTCATTTATTAGTGCCTTTGTAGAGGGTGTGCTGCTCCTTCGTTTTCAATGCATCCTTTTTCCAAGCCCATTTATTGCCATTAATTAATTAAAGTCCAAAACAATTGGGTACTATAAGACATGGAAAGAAAAGAGTACCGCAACGTCACTTGAAGCTAGACGTAAACAAAGTGCCATATGCATGGAAAGAAAGGGACACCGCACAAGTGTACACACCTCAACAAGCGGGGCATCTATATTATGTGAGTTTGCTTTTGCAGGTCTTCAAATTCTTTTAGGAGAAACGTTTCACTGTTCTCAAGACCTCTTTGGGAGAGCATCTGGAAGGGTTATGATTTGGCTTTATCTTTTTCCAGCTACATTTCTCTCTGGGTCTTCAGCCCCTTCTTCCCATGAAAAGAGGTACAACACCCGAAAATCCCAAAAGATGGGGGGACAAAAAGGATGAAGTGTGGAAAGTGACAAGTATAATTGGGAATGGTACGATGACTCATCAAGGAGACCTCCCAGTAGCAAACCTTTCCCCAAGGGTGACCACTTACTAGGGCACAATGTCAACTAGCAAGGTGAAACAAGGCAAAGAGCATAATTTCCAAGTAGACGTTCTATACTCAAGAGACGCTTTAATGCAACATATTCAAATGCCTCAAGTATTAAAGTGACACTTACCACAATACGTGATTTGTAACTCATGGAACAAGACCCCCTTTCTTCCGGAAGAAAGTTGATGTGGTGAGTGTCATCATGATGAATCGAAGAGATATGGTGGTGAAGTGGGTCTCCATCTGTGTATGTGGACACTGCTAGTCAATGCATCTCTCGATACTCCATGTCTGCAACCCGAGGGCTTCAAGACACCATCTCCTTAGCTATCCCTAGAAGTGGGGGATAATAGAAACCAAGTCTAGAAAACTCTCTGTGTAACAAATGAGCTAGACAACCTATAGGTGTTCACTGAAGTGAACCCAAAACCGATGAAAACAAACCCTGATGAGAAGTGAATTGGCTACATGTCCAACACATCCCAAGTCCTGAAAATGCTTGACAATCTTGAATGCGCCAAGCACAAATGCTGATGAAACAACTGACCTCTGCTAGATCCGAAGATCATCCCTTTAAAGTCCGAAGACTATCAAGTGAACAAATAAGTTCACAAACTGCTCTAAAAAATAGACACTAAAAAAACTGTCAAGAATCCCACTGACAAAAAAAAGCATCGAAAGGCATCCAATCTCAGCAGCTTGGAGGAGGATCCATTGCATGCGAAGAATCAACCTCCCAAGAGACCTTTCGACACCGGCAGGGACTCAGCCACCGGTAGAGCCACAACCTCGTGAGAAGACTAATAGACGGGCACCAACAAAGGGAGGAGTCATAGCGACCCTTTCTGGTATTTCCAGGTATGACACCCTTCGGATCAGAGGGACTATTCAGGGACAACGGGCAATTTCCCTGATAGATGGTGGGGCCACCCACAACTTCATTGATGCTTCATTGGTATCGAGGCGAGCACTTCAAACAGAGGAGTTTGAGGGATTTGATGTTGCAGTAGCAGATTTGATGTATATACAGAGTCCCGGACTTGGAGGTAAAGCTAGGTAACTACACCGTGAGAGACACATTTTATGTAGTTGACCTATTTGACACAGATGTGGTGTTGGGAGTCCAATGGTTGATCACCTTGGGCAAGATCACGACCAACTACAAAACCCTTGAGATGGGGTTCAAAGACAATGAGGGGAAGAGGATTGTGCCGAGGGGCATGTCGACACAGGCACCCAGGACAGTTTCGGTCAAGAGGATGGAGAGGATCTTCAGGCATGGGGAGGTAGCTTATGCAGTAGAGTGCTTGATCACCACCGAGAGGGATTCAGATGGTCAACAACAGTATCAGACAGAGATCAGGACTTTGTTGGGGTGACATTAACCGGTTTTTGGTTTGATTCCACCAGGGAGACCACCTGACAGGGGGTTTGAGCACACCATTGAGTTGGAGGAGGGTGCTAAACCCATGATTACAACACCCTATCGTCATCCTCGGAGGTTCAAGGATGAGATAGAGAAAGCAATCAAGGAATTGCTAGTGATGGGACACATCAGACCCAATAGTAGCCCATTTGCTTCTTTAGTTGTCTTAATCCGGAAGAAGGATGGTACCATGACGATGCGTATAGACTACCGGGCTTTGAACAAGAAAACCATCAAAAACTGGTATCCTATTCCACGCATTGATGAGTTGATGGATGAATTGCATGGGGTGGTTTTCTTCTCTAAGATTGATTTACGCTTTGGATATCATCAGATTCGCATTCGAGAGCAGGATATAGAGAAGACGACATTCCAATGCCACTATGGTCATTTTGAGTTTCTGGTTATGCCATTTGGGCTAACCAATGCACCAACTACATTTCAATCTTGCATGAACCATATTTTCAGGGATCACTTGAGGAAATCAATATTGGTATTCTTCGACGACATCTTGGTATACAACAAGACATGGCAGGAGCACCTGAGGCACTTGGATTAGGTACTCAACATCATGGGGTCCCAGTCACTATATGCCAAGGAGTCAAAGTGTGAGTTTGGCATGACAGAGCTGCTTTATTTGGGCCACATTATTAGCGCACAGGGGGAACAGGTGCACGACGAGAAGATCAAGGCCATTTTGGATTGGCCAATGCCCAAGAACGTGACATAGTTGAGGAGTTTCTTTGGGCTTATGCAACTATTACAGGAGGCTTGTGAGAGGTTTTTCACAGTTGGGGGCACCACTCATCGATCTCACCATTTACTGATTTCACTAGTCAAGGGGCCTTCATCTGGACTGACGAGTCACATAAGGCATTTGATCACATGAAGGAAGTCTCAGGCACATGCCCAATATTATCATTGCCGGACTTCACGCTGCCGTTTGTATTGGAGTGTGATGCATCAGGAGAGGCAATCCGAGCATTGTTGACGCAGGGAGGACACCCCATTGTGTTTGAGAGTAGGAAGATCAGTCAGGCTGAGAGGCTGTACTCGATCTATGACAAGGAAATGCTTGCAATCATGCATGCCTTGACCAAATTCAAACAGTACTTGGTGGGAAACAAATTTGTGGTCAAGTCAGACCATAACAGCTTGAAGTATTTCCTTGAGCAGAAGGATCTCAGTGAGCATCAACAAAAGTGGGTGACAAAGGTCCAAGCCTTTGATTTTGACATAGAGTATGTCAAGGGTAAAAAGAACATTGTGGCGGATGCACTGTCTAGGAGACCAACAACTTGTTCTTTGATGGAGATTTCAACAGATTGGAAATCCCACTTGTTAGTGGAATATTCCAAGAACACGTTCGCTTGTGAGATTTTGGATGGGCAAGTACAGGACGACAGGTACAAAGTCATTGACGATGTCATCTTCTACAAAGATTGAGTCTACCTAGTGCCAGGATCAGGTCTCAGGAAGAAAATTTTGGCTGTAGTACATGACTCCCCGCTAGCAGGCCATCATGGGTTTTTCAAAACCTACAGGCAGGTTAGAGAGAGATTCTCTTGAAAGGGTCTCAAACAGGATGTGATGAGACATATCAGTGAGTGTGTGACTTGTCGGTAGAACAAGTTAGCACAGACTCTTCCAGTAGGGTTACTTCAATCACTTCCCATTCTAGAGTAGAAATGGGAAAGCATCTCCATGGACTTCATTACAGGCCTACCCAAGGTTCAGGGTAAGGATTGTATCTATGTGGTGGTCGACAAATTGACCAAGTTTGCGCATTTCTATGCCATTCCGACAGATTACAACACATTACAGGTGGCAGAGCTTTTCAGACTTCATGGGTTGCCATAGAACATCGTCAGTGACAGGGACATCCGGTTTATTGGCACGTTTTGGAGGGAGTTATTCAGATTGGTGTGGACAAAGTTGACACCCAACACCAGTTACCACCTTCAGACTGATGGGCAGACAGAGATAGTCAACAAGTGGGTTGAGGTTTACTTGAGGAACTATGTGAGCGGACAACAAAGAGCGTGGGTGAGGTGGCTACATCTAGGAGAGCACTGTTACAACACCACCTTCCACATGTCCATCGACATGACCCCTCCGAGCATTATATGGGTATGATGCTCCCACTTTGATTGACTTGGTTTTTGGAGATAGCCGGGCTCCAAAAGCCAAAGACGGGATCGTAGAGAGTCAGGAGATTTTCAAAGTACTCAAAGAGAATCTGCAGATGACACAGAATCAATAGAAGGTGAGTGCAGATAGACACAGGACAGAGCATAGCTTTGAGGTTGGGAATCTGGTATTCTTGAGGCTACAACCTTACAGGCAACCATCTCTGAAGAAGAGGGGCAGAAAAGCTCAAGCCCAGGTTCTATGGGCATTACAGGATCATACGGGTAGGTGAAGTTGCCTACGAGTTAGAGCTTCTAGATGGGAGCCGAATTCACAATGTGTACCACGATTTGTGTCTCAAGAAAGCCGTGGGACAATTCATCAACACTTCAGAGGAGCTTCCACCTTTGGATGAGGAGGGGTAGCTGGAGTTGGTTCCGGAGGAGGTACTAGAGTTTTGAGAGTGGAGATTGAGGAGCAGGGTCATCAGGGAGTGTTTGATCAGATGGAGAGGGCTTCCAGTGGAGGATGCTACTTGGGAGAGTGAGCAGGTTTTGCAACACCCTGGGTTGGTATTGCTTGAGGAAAAGCAATCTCGGGAAGGGAGGACTGTAATGTCCCTTTCCGAGAAGGAGCTCCAGAGAGGAGGGCTTAGTAGTCTAAACATTCCTGTTAGACTATAGCCAGGGAGATATAGGGGAAAACAAGGTCACTTGATGTTACTTCACTAGAGAATGTTATAATTTGATAGTGACATTAAGTGAAAAGTGGGTAAAAGCACCTTTAAGTGATTTTAAGCTAAAAATAGAAGGGCGCATAAGCAAGAGAGCTAAGAATAGAGGTCAACAACGAATTAGGGTTTTGGAGGAGTATATGAGGAGGAAAAGTGACCTAATTTCTCATTATGCATCTTATGATTTGACAGTTGAGCTCCAAGGAGATTACACAGGTTCAGGTGAATCAGTGGAGGTTGTGGATTCCAGGAGGAAGACACTAGCGGGTTGATTTCGGTGTTGAGAGACACACCCTAGTCACAGGGAAGATCATCCAGATCTTTCATTGTTTTGCAACAACGGTTTATAGGTTCAGACAACTAGTGCGCACTTCATCAGGAGGAGGGCGCAAGTGCTAGGAGACTCTGAGGATTAGCTGGTCCTGCCCTGGGAGAATTCATAGATTTCCTTCCGAACCATTTGAGAGGAAGGCAGGGCGCATCTTTTGAGCTATTACTTGTCAGATTCCAACGGAGGGTCCTCTTGGGCGCATTAATTAGCCAGTGAGCCAGTGAGGGCGCAATACTTGGGGAGGATACATTTAGGGTTCCTGAGAGAACACTGGATCAGATCCAGGGAAACCCTTCCGACCCATTACAGAGGATACCAAGGCGTTCTGTTTGAGACACATACAACCAGATTTCGACGGTGGAATCACTAGGGCGCAACAATTGACTAGAGGAGGGGCACAACCCTCGAGGGGAACCCATCCGGGGTTCGTACAGATTAGCAGAGGGTCGATCTTTAGTCCGACNAGGGTTCCTGAGAGAACACTGGATCAGATCCAGGGAAACCCTTCCGACCCATTACAGAGGATACCAAGGCGTTCTGTTTGAGACACATACAACCAGATTTCGACGGTGGAATCACTAGGGCGCAACAATTGACTAGAGGAGGGGCGCAACCCTCGAGGGGAACCCATCCGGGGTTCGTACAGATTAGCAGAGGGTCGATCTTTAGTCCGACAGACACTGAGAGGGTGTTGGAGGTCAGGGCGCATTGTTTGAGACAGATTCCAGTTAGATCTGAGGAGTTTAGCCACCAGGGCGAACATTCCAGACTTGCAACAGTTGCCGTAGCATGCAACAATTCATATCACTCATCCATTGATCCAACATCATTCTTCTGGTTTCGAGTATTATTGCTTTAGTTTCTTTATTGTATTCTGACTGAGATCCATCTATCTCTAATCTAGCCGAGAGATTTATTTTATTTCACCGCATGCGGCATTGTATTCAGTCTTATTTCATAATACATAGATTGCAACTGTTCTGTGTTGTTTATCTTTTGAATGCTTGATTATATATTGTTAAACAACTGTTCCACATGCAAAATCACCACGCATGTTAAAACTAAATTACTAAACGTATCCTGAAACCCAAAGTGTATCAGTTCTGGCAACAAATAATAGGCAGTTGAGGCATATATTCTGATCTGCGGAATTAGGGATATTACAGTATACTCCCCTGAGATCTTCTACAATCTCAATGGTGAACCCTTCGTCCTCGAGGATTATTGTGAGATTTCGGAGGACATCTTCATATGTTTGGCACTGTGGTTTCGAAAACTCAAGAAACCTACCGATGAGATCTATGAAGGAGGATATACCCTTTGGTTCGCAACAACTCTTGATCCATTCTTGTACAAATGATGGCAAGGAAAGTATAAATAACTTTACCAAAACATCCTCCCCTCCAGTTTCTATCTCCCATATATACTTCAAGAACTCTACAACGTGAGTAAGGGGTAGGCCTTTGAACCTGGGAGAATTGTCCAACCATTTTATGTCAAAATAATGTGGGTATCCCTGAAAACTTTCAAAATTAATAGAAGGATACACTTGCTCTCAGGGCGCCATGATTCCATTTCTTGAAAATATCACAAAGTTGGGAATAGGATGGCACCTTGGAAAAGGTCAGTGGAGTCGCCAGATGATCCTTTTAGGATCACCAAAGGAAGATGAGAGAACTACCCTTAGTGGAGTCGCCAAGTAAGCTTGCAAGATAAAAGGCTTTGAGAAAAGGCTTACCAAAGATAATTGGTGTTGAGGAAAACTGACTCAAATCTTCCACGACAACAACGCCAAAAATGTTATCGCACAATATGTACTTGTCCAAAGCCCACGACAAGTAGGGGAGATTGGCGTAACACACGAGATGTCCTATCACTGTCACCTCAATAGGAAATCCCCACTTTTTAGGGATGGATGGAAGTCCAACCCAAGGGAGTCATCCCTAGTGACCTAAAGGGCTGGGTAAGTTGAAGATAAGGATGAAAGCACCCCCCTCTCACTGGTCACTCAAGTTAGAGATGTCACAAGGTTTATGTCCAAAGGAGGTGAAGCAAATGAAAGTGATGAAGTGTACTTGCCCGAAACAAGACAACATAACATATATATGGCAGTTTCAAGTGCAAATAAGATAGTAAAGCTTCAAGAGACAGTAAACCAAGTGAAAATATGCTAGCTGATATAAAAATGTAGCAATGAACAAGTTTACAACAACAATTAATAAATTGTAACAACTGCAAGAAATACTCTTTAGAAAAGCTTGAAAAGACAGTGAAAAGATAGCATTAACTATGTAGAATGATAATAACTTGTCACAAGCAATTTATGAAGTGATTAGCTTGGGGGGAAGTACCACAGAGTCAATTTAAGGGAGAGGTACATAGATTGCCATGGGGGTATAGTCTAGCTTGTAATGCACTTGTGTAGATCCCTCAACAAGTGGGACATTTATAAATGTGAAATTATGATTTTGCCAGTCTTATGCTTTTAAGAGAGAATGCTTCATTGTTTCTCAAGACCTCTTGGGCGAGCATCTGGAAGGTTCATGATTTGGCTTTTATCTTTTTCCAGCTACTTTCCCCTCTGGGCCTTTAGCCCCTTCTTCCCATGAAATGAGGTACAATCCCTTCTTGGGTTAGTACACTCGAAGATCTCGAAAGATAAGGAGACGGAAGGAAAGAAGTATGGAAGGTGATAAGTATGATTGGGAATGGATGATGACACTTCAAGGAACCCCCCAGTAGTACCCTATTCCCGAGGGTGACCAACTTACTAGGACAAAATGACACCCACCAAGGTTAAATAAGGCAAAGAGTATAAATTCCAAGCAAACGTTCTGTAATCAAGAAAGATTCTTTGCAACATGTTCAAATGCTTTAAATATTAGAGTGACACTTACCATGATACCGGACTTATTACCTCATGAAGCAAGACTTGTTGTCCTCTGGGGCCAATCCGATGTGGTGGATGCTGGTGGTGGTGGTGATGTGTAGAATGCATCAAATGAAGAAGAAGGACCCTCCAGGGCTATGCTCTGTCCATCTGGCTCTCGACACTCCATGTCTGCAACCTGTGGGCCTCGAGACATAATGTCCTTAGTTACCCCTAGGTTGGGGGTAACAAACTCAATGGTTGATTTAGTTAGTGACCGTTGATCTCAAGAGGCAAAGATCTAATCTTGACCGTTCATCTCTTTGGAAGACCAAGGGTTAGGGCAGTTACACATTAAAGATGCATAAAAGGAGCTTGAGAGAGAGGAGGGGGCGCACTTTGAGGAGAGTTTGGAGAGGAATGTGAAGAGTCACTCATTCCAAGAGAGACCAAGAAAGTTTGAGCTAGAGGAAAGAGAGCAGCAGCAAGAGGGGATTGGCACGCATCCCAAGGAGGGGATAGGCATGCATCCCAAGGAGGGGATAGGCATGCATCCCAAGAAGAGTTTCAACATTTAATACAGCCCTGTACTGTACAACAGCTGAAGGTGGGCCGTATAGCATTTATTGCTGTCTGTACAGCTGAGTTAAGGCATGAAAATTGAGGCATCCATTTTTGTTATTGTTTGGCACGATTTTCAAAGTGTTCTGCTGGGTGGAATCCGTACAGATGACTGTACCATACTGTCATATCTGGGCACAAATTTTGAGGCTGTACTGCTGTACATGACTGTACAGTTGCACAGAAATCGAGGCAGCAAGTTTGGGAGATATTCTTCTTATTGAGCTCTTAAAAAAATTCTGAGTTTACAACAGCAGCAAAATCAGCATTAAATACACAGCAACTTATCTCTCTAAATCTGCACAAAACAGCTCGATTTCCATGCCCAAACTTGCTGCCTCGATTTCTGTGCAACTGTACACAGCAAGTTTGGGCATGGAAATCGAGGTGTTTTGTGCAGATTTAGAGAGATAAGTTGCTGTGTATTTAGTGCTGATTTTGCTGCTGTTGTAAACTCAGAATTTTTTTAAGAGCTCAATAAGAAGAATATCTCCTAGACTGGTTTTCCCCTTGTGGGTTTTTCCAGGGGTATTGCCCAGAAATTCCTTTTGTCAAATGTGGTGATTTTGTCTATTGTTCATTGTTATTTCCACTGCTATATTTTCAGATTGCTTAGTCACTTGTATTTCTGGTCATAGTTCCAGTAAAATGCACGTGGTTCCATTACTTTATTGGTGAATAACTATAGGAGGTCGAAATCTATTATTGACTAAGTGTTTGAGATCAGTTTTCAACATGCATATGGCAGTGAAGAAGGCCAATCATATATTGCCTGCTGGAAAACAGTAGGTAAACATCAATCTGTTTTAAACAATCCACCGTATCTACTGATTTGATCAAGGGCCATAAGATTGGGCAGGAGAAGCAAACGTAGTTACCACCCTTGGATCACAAATATTTTCCTTTAAAGTGGTTGTTGCAAACCATTCCACAATCCCATTTTTCCACTTTCAGGCATCTTCTCTGAAGGTTTCAAACTTCATAGGCATGCAATCAATATTCTGGGCACCAAATACATCCCCCTTTTTTAAAACTGTTTATCTGATGATGAAGTAGGCTGTAGCAGTGTTACCAACATCTTGATAATATCTCGATGTCGGCGATATTTTCCGATATTTTCATTCTTACAACATTGTTTTTCATTCTTACGACATTTTCCGATATTTTCCGATATTTTCCCCGATGTTGCCGATATTTTCATTTTCAGACCCTCGATGATATTTTGCCGATGCCGATGTTTGCAACACTGGGCTGTAGTACTGTTATAGTGCTGTAGGCTGAGTTTGCAGGCTCTGTTTTCATGCTGGAGATTGTGCATTATCTTATGATGGCAAGTCAACATCCAACTGCCCTCAAATATACAGGTTAATAGGTTCATAAGGAAACTCAAAATACCATAACCTCCAATCATGTACTACACAATAGTACTGATATTGTGGCATCAAGAGCATATCACTAGGTGTGCAACATCCACAATCATATCAACATCCTCCATATATTCATGAAATAATGAAACACCATCATCAAGTGAGCTAATCTATGCGATATGTAGCACCAAGGAATCATATTACACTAGCATCATCAAGGCAATCCATCAAAGAAAGTGGTTAAAACCAGTGTTACCAACATCTCGATAATATCTTGATGTTGGCGATATTATCTTCAAAATCAAGGTCAGCGATATTTTCCGATATTTTCATTCTTACAACATTGTTTTTCATTCTTACGATATTTTCCAATATTTTCCCCGATGTTGCCGATATTTTCATTTTCAGACCCTCGGCGATATTTTGCCGATGCCGATGTTTGCAACACTGGTTAAAACTATCAAAAACCATCAACCAAGTGCTCACATGAAGGACTACTCTAGGCAAAAATAAGTGTGTATCTGTAGTCCCTCAGTATCCCTGCAAGTTACCCCTGAAATATGCATTTACCACTCATGTCAACATGAGGGGTAACACTCGGAAAGACCTAGGGTAGAGATAGGGTCCTTTCTAGAGATAGGACCAATACATAGAGAATGCTATATGTGTGGATGGGAAGCCACAACCAAACAGCCTTGTCAAGATATCCTCAGTCACTATCGCAAAGAGGAGCCTATGTTTGAGAGCAAGGATTACTTGGAGAGTCTATTAATTGAGGATTTCAGTGATGCCGATGATGATGAAGATGAGGATGCTATAGAACTAGCAGACTTGCCTTGAGGAATAAAGTATGCTGCTTTTTTTTATTTCATTTTTGGAAACGCCATTAGGCAATTTTTGAATGTAGTATGTACTCAGTTTAAGACTCGAGAGCTATTAATGAGAATGATCCAGTTCACGTTTTCTAATCATTATATGATTGTTCAATGTTGAATGAGAAATGCCAAATTATCAGTTCATGAATCATTGAATGGCAAATGTTTGAAAATTGACCATGAAGTTGCAGTTTGAATGATTTGAATGATGAATTTTATCTGAATATGAATACCAATTATTGCTGATTTATAGAAATTTCAGTTATGTTTTTAATTTTAATTTTTAATTTTTCAGACAATTTTTTTTATGTATACCCTTGATGTATCCCAGTACCTTGTTTCATACAGTACCTGTACCCATGTACTCTGACAACTTAAGTTTTGAGTCTTCTCATAGTGTTTCAGGTCCTAAATTTTGCTAGTAAGAAGATTTTAGATCATGTTTATGTTTCAGGTCCTAAATTCTACCAGTAAGAAGATTTTAGATCATGTTCATGAGGCGCCTGGAAAGTTGCAATTTGAGGTTCTTCCAAACTGTCATTTTTCATCAGTAGGGTGACTAGGGACGTATTGATGTGTTCAAAAGTATCATTCCTATCAAACTTTTAGAAGTCAGTACCATATGATTGAAATTTCTATGCTTTCAACTATGGGTGCAATTTCTCTGTCAATTTCACAGATCCATCGAATCTTACCTTTTGATTTATTTTTTACAATAGAAATGCTCTACCGTTTCTTATTTTCTATGTCCTATCTTGACATGTATGCATGCACTTATAGATACAGTTAAAATACAACTATTCAAATAATCTATGGTGTATTACTTGTAGTGATAGAAAGAGATTGTTCTCATTTGGCTAGATATTCTTGACATCAGTACTGACAATTTGCATCTTATTGGCATGGCTTTCTTTTGAATGACCTTGACTTATGGTAAAATATTGCACATTCCCTCAACAGCTATATACGTCATCCAGGATATTCTGGGTTTTTCATTTGGTCTGTTGGAACTCAAGTGATGCTTTGTAATCCATTGTGCACAATTGGCTATGCACTTGTTACATGGCGTTTCTTTGAAAAGCGAATTAGGTATCCATAGTACATACACATTTCAGTTATTTCTGAATATTCAGTTTACTTCTGTATCTTTTTAGCTTGAGCAAATCTGTGATTTTACCTTTAATTAGATGGAACTGCTATTTCGTTGCTATTTCGTTTCAATTGTGATAACTGATGAGAGTTTCTACTTGTCCTTGACCTTACTGGAAAAAGATACGAGGAATTCTTCTTGCGACGGTTCTTCAATTACCAATATGTAGAGTATGCACAGAGAGTACCTTCTGGAATACCTTTTATAAAGTGAGGCTTTCTGGAACTTGTGAGTAATGCATTGGTCCCTCGTTAAATATATCTTCAGAACTTTATCATCTTGGCTTTCTTACATCAGGTGTTAAAAATATCATAGCTATAGAATCCTCTACTTCTGGAAACTTCCAGTTGTTATGAACTTAAAAAAATTGACAATTTGGATTGTTGTTGGTTGTAGGGGATGAAAACACTGGACTTCTAAGAACTGGCTTTTGAAGCTGAACCTGAATGAGCAGATACCCAATTGTTTCTTTTTGTCATACATGGTTTTCCAAGCATAGAAGGGAACATAGCTGGCTTATGTTCTCCAAAGGTGACAAGCAGGTGTCTCCTTTAACTAGTAGATTATGAACTATGTCACCTTTGCAAGTTAAACTGTGACAACACTATTGGACTCCAGAATCCAGATCACTGCTCCTGGTTGTCAGTTGCAGCCAACTAAGAAATGGATCAAACGAATTTTGTCCATTATGATAGGCTTGGGAATGGTTCTTCCATATTTTATACTAATTCATTTTCTTGTAGTAGTATTTGAAGGAATAAATCTGAAAGGCGATGTGCTGTTTATATTTTGATGTGGAATGCTTGATTGTCTCTTACAGTATAAAATTGATCAAAACCTTGGGTGTCTTCATTCCCAGTTGAGAAGAAGAGTACTGATCAAATAGATACCATGGAAAGTTGAAACAGATAATTCAGATGACTGCAAATGATTTGAGGAATTTATCATTTACGGTTCAATTTTAAATGGGTCATTGTATCCATTGTATGCCACAATATATGATTATGAACTCTCTGACTTGGGACCTGATATATGTTCCAGATTACAGTTTCAAGTCCTTGCAGTCTATTATGAATGTGGGAAAGCAATCTGGTCTTGGTCACAATTGAATAGAGCTCAATGAGCTGTGTGGAAGGCTTGAAAGCTTTGGGCAGTTGTTAATCATGGGCATCCGTTAACCATGAGTCTATGTGAAATACCACAGTAATGGATATGCATTTAAGTTGTATAGATGTTCATTTCTTCTCTCTTTATTTCAGTTGCCATTTAGAATTATACAACTCATCATTTTATATCTCATTTATGACTTGAGCTTGAGATGTATGCCTTCCCTAACTGGTATTGTCATCGAAATTACTTCCCAACCTTTCTGATTAGCTCCTTTGGGCTTAGCCTTTATTGGCCCGCTTCCCACCATGGGGCCTCTGCAAGCCCTTTATGGCTCAGTCAGGGCCCAAGGATAGCATTTGATCCGAACTTAACTCTGATCATCCATTTTCCAGCAATCACGAGAATAATGGTTCCCCCAAACAGACCCTGAAAATTCGATCTCCAAGAGTTCCATGGGGTGTTGAGAGTATTCTTGAAGAAACCTTGTGGACATTTATGTTTCTGAAAATGAAGTTATTTGTGATAACTGATAAGTATAAACAAGACATAATGCTAGGGTATTTTGTTAGTCATGTACTTCCGGAGGGCATCATTAGGGCTTGGATGAAGACGGTATGGGAGCCACATGGTGACATTGCTAGAGTATCTGCAACCTGACCAAAGGCATTTTTCTATTATTGTTTCTTAAAGAGTTTGCATATGATGCCATTGCTTCTCGGGGTCCTTGGGTCTATTGAGCTACTCTTGTCTTTTCCTGTTGGTTCAAGGACTTTTGCTTGAGCAGAGTGCTCAACATTGCTATCCTGTGTGGTTAGAAGTTCCCAGCCTTGCCATGTAGTTCTGGCCATTCCTCTTGTGTATATCCAAGGCTCCAATCTGCTTTGCAACTTTAATTGTCACAAGCCTAAGAGGTTGCTGACTTGACCCCCAGCCTCAGAAGAGGGTTTCCCTTAAAATTGATTTGTCTAAGGATTTGAAAGTGTTTTCCCAAGCTGGGTGGGGGATATGATGTTCAAAGTCAAACAAATCAGTCTAGCAGGTCAACTTGCAAAATACTTGCTTTAGATGTCAATGCCCATGTCATAAGATTTGTGATTAATGGCGAAGTTTGACACCCCCCTGGTCCCTAGCCAACCAGAAACTAAAGCGCCTCAAGCTCAAAAAACTGCTTGAGCCAACAATGACCATGATGATAGATGGGTTCAAGTGGTTCACAAGAACTCCTAGACCAATAAGCCTACTTCTTTGGGCAGTTGTTAATCAAAAGCATCCGTTAACCATGAGTCTATGTGAAATAACACAGCAATGGATATGCATTCAAGTTGTATAGATGTTCATTTCTTCTCTCTTTATTTCAGCTGCCATTTAGAATTATACAACTCATCATTTTATATCTCATTTAAGACTTGAGCTTGAGATGCACGCCTTTCCTAACTGTTAGTCCTCATCAAAATTACTTCCCAACCTCTCTGATTAGCTCCTCTGTGCTAGCCTTTATTGGCCCGCTTCCCACCACAGGGCCTCTGCGAGCCCTTTATGTCTCACTCAGGATCCAAGGACAGAGCATTTGATCTGAACTTAAATCTGATCATCTATTTTCCAGCGATCACGAGAATAATGGTTCCCCCAAACAGACCCTGAAAATTCGATCTCCAAGAGTTCCATGGGGTATTGAGAGTATAAGTGAAGAAATCTTGGGGACATTTATGTTGCTGAAAATGAAGTTATTTGTGATAACTGATAAGTATAAACAAGACATAATGCTAGGGTATTTTTTTAGTCATATTTCTGGAGGGCATCATTAGGGCATGGATGAAGGTGTGGGAGCCATGTGGTGACATTGCTAGAGTACCTGCAACCTCACCAAAGGTATTTTTCTATTATTGTTTCTTAAAGAGTTTGCATATGATGCCATTGCTTCTCGGGGTCCTTGGGTCTATTGAACTACACTTGTCTTTTCCTGTTGGTTCAAGGACTTTTGTTTGAGCAGAGTCCTCAACATTGCTATCCTGTGTGGTTAGAAGTTCCCAGCCTTGCCATGTTGTTTTGGCCATTCCTCTCGTGTATATCCAAGCTGCTTTGCAACTTTAATTTGTCATGAGCCTGAGAGGTTGTTGCCCCCCAGCCTTAGAAGAGGGTTTGCCTTAAAATTGATTTGTCTAAAGATTGAAAGTGTTTTCCCAAGCTGGGTGGGGGATATGATGTTCAAAGTCAAACAAATCAGTCTAGCAGGTCAGCTTGCAAAATACTTGCTTTAGATGTCTTTGCCCATTTCATAAGATTTGTGATTAGTGGCTAAGTTTGAACCCCCCCTGGTCCCTAGCCAACCAGAAACCTAAAGCGCCTCAAGCTCAAACAACTAGTTGGGCCAACAGTGATCATGATGATAGATGGGTTCAAGTGGTTCACAAGAACTCCTAGACCAATAAGCCGACTACAACCCAAAAGTCCCAACCCAACAAGCCAATGACTTCTGTTGCATTGACTACTAACAAGCCCATGGCTTCAATGGCTGCAAAGTGTTGAAATATTGTAATTGCAAAGAGTATTCTATTTATTATTGAGTCATTATTCATTAGATCAATCCCCTTTTGTGGATTGATCATGTCGGGCATTGTAATTGACCAAATCCCCTTTTGCGGATTGGTCAAACCCTAATTGTATTATGCAAATTAAGAAGTCAACCCCAGGCCTAATTAAAGTGGTTTTAACCACTAAGAAGATAAGTCGGCCCTGCCCAGTGAAGAGACACCTTTCTAGCACCTGCCATCTAGTATAAATAAAGGAAGCCAATGCCTCATTATCTCACTCACTCATTCGCTCATCAAGTGCACAAGTTTGGTAGTTGCAACTGGGAGAAGAAGGAAGAGAGAGACGCATTGTTCAGTGTTGGATATTCTCTAGTGTTTTGGTTTATTGTCTTGGCATTGTATTGACTATATATATTAAGGAAGTTTTTGTTGGGTTTTCTCCCCCATGAGGGTTTCCCAGAATAAATGCTGTGTATCTTGTGATTGTGTTTCTCTTTGTGATCCTACTTATGCTATTGTTATCTATTAAATTGAAAAGAAACCTAATAATAGTTCAAAACTTAACATGGTATCAGAGCTAAGCTGAAGAGAGCACCTTTCACTGGATAAACAAAATCGTCACTGTTGTCGTACAAGAAAATTAAGGTTTTCTATTGAAGAGGAATTTCAGCCTAAAACTCATCAAGGAAGTGCGCCCTAGCCTAGTGAACTCTTTGGCAGCCTTTGCGCATTTTTTCAATGGACAAAACTCTCGAAAAGTGAAACCCTAGTTTTCACTGGTACCATAAAAACTAGAAAACCAAGAAACCAGAACCAGTACGAGAAGTACCAGTCTAGAATTCTGCTGGCCCAATTTGAAGGGAAAAAATTTGGATTTTCTAAAATCTGATTGCACTAGGCTACTCGCCTCAGCCAAGAGCACTTCCTAGTAAGTTCATAATTAAATTTTGAGCATTTTCAATTTTTGGTCCTAGCTCCAGGTCAAGATGTATGCAAGCACTAAGCTTGTTGACGAGCTAGAAGATGTGGAAAAATTCCGTGCCTAGAAGTATAGGATTGCACTCATTCTTGAAGAGCACCTAGCAAGATTCATTAAGAAGATGTACTAGAACCTACCGATGCTGCAACTAAAACAAAACACCAAAAGGACACGGTTAGGGCCAAAAGAATCATTGCAGACTCTATTAAAGATCACTTATTCCTCATGTGGATTCAAAGAGAACTCCAAAAGAAATGTTTGATGCCC
Source organism: Picea mariana (assembly GCA_032191745.1). NCBI lineage: Eukaryota > Viridiplantae > Streptophyta > Pinopsida > Pinales > Pinaceae > Picea > Picea mariana. The sequence goes on along the minus strand of JASDQU010735979.1, from coordinate 229,856 downwards.
TAACCAAAATGTATGAAGGAAAGAACATCAACCAGAAGATGAATCTCAGAACTCAACTCAAAAGTACAAGGATGCAGAAAGGAGAAACAATTCAAGAATATTTCAATTCAAGGAACAACTAGAAGCAATTGGTGATACTCTAGATGAAGATGAACTCATAATGACAACCCTTAATGGTCTCACAAGACCTTGGGATGCATTCATCCAAACTATTTGTGCCAGAAAGGAGAAACTACACTTTAACAGTCTTTGGGAAGAATGTGTTCAAGAAGAAGCAAGAGTAGCTAACCAAGAAGCAGTACTATCAAGAGATGAAGATCAAGCCCTAGCTGCTCATACTAAAGGAGGAAGGAAGAGGTCTCACTTCCAGAAAGAAACTCATCAACATAAGGAGTCTCACTCCCCAAACAAATTCATCTATAAAGAATCTCACCCTCCAAGGAGATTCCAAAAGTTTCAGAAAGGTCAAAGAAGAGAAAAAGATTTCTCATCCTACCAATGTTACCATTGTGACAAGATGGGACATATTGCTAAGAATTGGCTAGTTAGAAGAGAAGAATACAAGAAGAGAAACATAAGGCACCATGCCCATATAGTTGAAGATGAAGAGCCACCCACAAAGATGATAAAAGAACAGATTGAAGACTGTGTCTTAATCTCTTCCCTCTCAGGATTAGTGGCACCTGGTGATGACACTTGGCTCATAAATAATGGTGCTTCCAAGCACATGACAGGTCAAAGAGACATTCTCTCTTGCCTTACAGAAAATAACTTTCCCTAGAAAGTGACACTTAGAGATGATTACCGATACCCTATCAAAGGAGTCTAAGAATCGAATTACAAACTTGATTCAGGGACCCCAATGAAGATGAATGATGTACTATATGTACCAGGTTTGACAAAGAACTTACTTTCTATCTCAATTTTAGATAAGAAAGGCTTCAAAGTTGCTTTCATGGATGGAGAAGTTTTTATGCGGCCTAAATGAAAAACCATAGAAGAAGCAATTGTTATTAGAAAAGAAGAAGGTGGCTTGTATACGCTAAAAGGACACTCAGAAGCAGCCTTGATTCATTCCATTGAGAATCCATATGAACTTTGGCATAGAAGACTTGCTCACATCAACTACAAGGCATTACCATATGTAAGCAAAGCAGTCACAGGTCTACCAAAATTCAAGGTTAACCATGAAGGTGTGTGCAACGGATGTGCACAAGGAAAAAACATCAAGAACCCTTTTCTGAAGAGACACAATAAAGCAGGAGTCGTCTTAGAGCTCATTCACTCAGATGTATGTGGCCCAATGCCATCAACCTCCATCAGTGGGTATGTATACTATGTGTCTTTTATTGATGACTATTCTCGCAAAACATGGGTTTACTTTTTGAAATCAAAAGATGAAGTGTTAAGTAAATTCAAGGAATTCAAAGCCTTGATAGAGAATCTCTCTGAAAGAAAGATCAAGATACTCAGGTTAGATAATGGAGGAGAATACACCTCAAAAGAGTTTGTAAACTTTTGTAAAGTTGTCAAGATCAAGAGGGAGCTCACCACTCCCTACAATCCTCAACAAAATGGTGTAGCAGAAAAAAAGAACAGAACTATAATGGAAGCAATGGAGATTATGATTCATGATCACGATCTTCCAATGCACTTATGGGCAGAAGCAACAAGAACAACGGTGTATGTACAGAACAAATTATCCCACAATGCACTTGGGTTCAAAACCCTTGAAGAGATGTTCTTCGGAAAGAAACCAGAAGTAAGCTGTCTCAAAATATTTGGCTGTCCAGTATTTGTACACATTTCGAAAGAGAAGAGAACCAAGCTGGACCCTTCAGGAAATAAGGGAATATTTGTTGGATACTGTGAGGTCTCCAAGGCCTTGAGAATTTATATACCAGGTTACAATCATATTGAGATCAACAAAGATGTAACCTTTGATGAAGATGCCTATGGCTCCTAGAGTTGTAGAACCAGTGAGGGAAGTCATAACTTTCCTTGATGAGGAGATTCTAGAAGATCATGACATAATAGAATATCAAGAACCTCCCCAAATGACGATCTCTCACAAGAGAAAACTAGCCTAGGCAAGATAACTTATTCAAGATGGGGAGAAGTATGGTGCCTCAGAAGGAACCATGAGACAAGTCAAGAAACCCAAGCCATTCTCCAATTATATGGCTTTGATGTGTGATCTCCTAGAAAATGAACCCACTTGCTTTGAAGAAGCCATTCAAAAGAAAGAATGGGCAGATGCCATGACAAAAGAATACCAATCCATTATAAAGAATGATGTATGAGAAATAGTTCCCAGACCAAAGAGCAAGGGTGTGGTATCTTCCAAATGGTTATACAAGATAAAATATGCAGCTGATGGAAGTATTGAGAAATATAAAGCAAGATTTGTAGCTCGTGGATTTTTTCAAAAGGAAGGCATTGATTATCAAGAGACGTTTGCTCTTGTAGCCAGATACACATAAATCATAACTATCATATCCCTTGCAGCTAAGATGAAATGGAAGTTACACCAAATGGACATGAAAACAACTTTCTTAAATGGTGTCATAGAAGATGAAGTGTATATAGAACAACCTCAAGGGTTTGAAGTTGAAGACAAAAAGACTCATGTATGTAGATTGAATAAGGCTCTGTACGGATTGAAACAAACTCCTAGAGCTTGGTATGGAAATATTGACTGTTTCCTAATGAGCTTGGGCTTTACCAAGAGTAAAGCTGACTCTAACCTTTACTTCAAGGTTATGAATGAAGAGCCTGTTATATTGATGTTGTATGTGGACGACTTATTTCTAATTGGAGAAGAAAAGCTCATCATTGATCGTAAGAAGAAGCTCATTGCAGAATTTGAGATGAAAGACCTTGGCCTAATGCACTATTTCTTAGGTCTTGAGGTCCGGCAGAGCCCAAAGAAGATCTTCCTTAATCAAGGGAAGTATGCAATTGAAATATTGAAGAAGTTTGATATGTTGGAGTGTAAATCCATGAACACACCCATGGAAACTAAGTTGAAGCTCCTGGTAGATACTTTATTAGAATTGGTTGATGCTACATTGAACAGACAGATCATTGGATCGTTGATGTATCTGACGAATACCAGACCATATATATGTTTTGCTGTGAACACCTTGAGTCAATACCTGGTAGAGCCCAGACGTGTTCACCTGGTTGTTGCAAAACATGTGATGAGGTGCCTTAAGGATACGTTAGATTTTGGTCTCACTTATAATGGAGATCATGACTTGAGACTGAGTGGATATACCGATTCAAATTGTGCTGGAAGTGTCTCTGATAGAAAGAGCACCTTAGTATGTTGTTTCAGTCTGGGGTCAGCCATGATCTCATTGCAGAGTAGAAAGCAATCAAGTATTGTTGTTAGCACGACAAAAGCATAATACATTGCTGCTTGTTCCGCCAGTTGTGAAGCCATATGGCTTTGGAAGTTGTTGACAAGTCTATTTGATCTGGAGATGGAAGCAACCATGATTCTATGTGATAACCAGAGTTGCATAAAAATGACAGAGAACCCTGTGTTCTATGACAAGTCAAAACACATAAAAATCCGGTATCATTACATTTGTGATATGGTGCAGAGAGGAGCCATAAAGCTCCAATATGTTGGCACATATGAACAGGTCGCTGATGTGTTGACCAAGCCTTTGTCTCGTGTAAAGTTTGAACACTTTCAGGACAAGCCTGGTGTAGTCCGAAAGGACCTCCCTCGAAAGGGGGAGTAGTGTTGATGCCAGCCTTGTGCTGAAGATTTCCAGCTTTGTGATGATGTTGTTGTGATGCCAACCTCGTGCTAAATATTTCCAGCTTCGTGTTGATGTTGTTATGATGCCAGCCTCGTGCTGAAGATTTCCAGCTTTGTGCTAATGTTGTTGAGATGCCAGCTTCGTGCTGAAGATTTCCAGCTTCGAGCTGATGTTGTTGATATGCCAACTTCGTGCTGAAGATTTCCAGCTTCGCGCTGATGTTGTTGAGATGTTAGCTTCGTGTTGAATATTTCCATCCTAGTGTTGGTGTTGATGATGCTCCAACCTTCGTGCTGTGATGCTGCTGTTGTTGATGTTTTATCAGCCTTGTGTTGTTATTGATGATGATGATGTATTAGTGCTATACTAATCCATGTTGATGTAGATGATGTTGATGCCATTCCAACTCATTGCTATGGATGATGATATTGATGATGAGAAAAACTTCTGTTGATTTATAGATATGCCAGTCAGTGTTCCAGATGCTGTTGATGTTGCTGCCCTCTCTCTCTCCTGATGATGTTGTAGAATACCTTTCTTGTTAAGGGGGAGTGTTGAAATATTGTAACTGTAAAGAGTATTCTATTTATTATTGAGTCATTATTCATTAGATCAATCCCCTTTTGTGGGTTGATCATGTCGGACATTGTAATTGACCAAATCCTTTTTTGTGGATTGGTCAAACCCTAATTGTATTATGCAAATTAAGAAGTCGGCCCCAGGCCTAATTAAAGTGGTTTTAACCACTAAGAAGACAAGTCGTCCCTGCCCAGTGAAGAGACACCTTTCCAACACCTGCCAACTAATATAAATAAAGGAAGCCAACGCCTCATTATCTCACTCACTCATTTGCTCATCAAGTGCGCAAGTTTGGTAGCAATAGTTGGGAGAAGAAGGAAGAGAAATGTGCATTGCTTTGTGTTGGATATTCTCTAGTGTTTTGGTTTATTGTCTTGGAATTGTATTGACTATCTATATTAATGAAGTTTTTGTTGGGTTTTCTCCCCCATGAGGGTTGCCCAGAATAAATATTGTGTATCTTGTGATTGTGTTTCTATCAATGATCCTACCTATGCTATTGTTATCTAGTAAATTGAAAAGAAACCTAATAATAACTCAAAACATAACACAATGAAACTGTGCGATCCTCCTAAAACACTAACCTGCAAGGTAGTAATAGGTTGGTATGTTACCCACACCCTCCTCGAAACTTTTGAGTCCTCAAACTCGGATGATACCCAAAGAAAACATAAAATCCATTCTATCTATAACTTTTTAAAGGCCTTTAAAGCCCTTTCATCCTTGAATTCTTTTGATGTTCTGGTTGGTTTACCGATGTTACTTTGGACAATATGGACTCCATTGCTATCCCTACTCAATGAAGGTACTGCTCAAGAATGTTAGGGGACTTACAAATCCTTGCAAAAAAGTCATGGACTATAAAATTAGGACCTTGTTTCAGAGTCTCGAGATTTTTTGTTTGTAAGAAGTGAAAATCATTAGTTCCCTTTTGAAGAGTGTTTTGAACTACATATGGTGAAATGTGGTTGTCTTCACCTCTACACATCAAGGTGGAAGGTGAGGAATAATGATCCTTATTGCCTCAACTTGTTATTTCTTTAGTGTACTTGGGTATTGATCCCACCTATATGTTACTATGGACTATGTTGAATTTGGATGGTTGCATGCTAGGTTTAGCCAACACATATAACAACGGTTATAAGGAGAGAGATGATTTTTGGAGATGGATGATTGATGAACTCCCTTAAGCCCACTAGCTTGTCTGTGGAGATTTCATCATAGTGGATGCCCGGATGATAAGGAAGGCATGCTTCTAGTTAGACTCCCTCACGGGTAGAGGACAATGTGGAATTCCCTTAAAGCTAGATCATGGTTGTATGACCCCAACAAATTAAGAATAAAGGAGTCATTTGAGCTATGGTTTACTTGGTCCATCTTTCACTAGGGAAACAAAAGAATCCTCAAAAGGCTTGATACAGTGATGCTATCAAAACATAATACATTCCTTCTTGAGCATGGAGCTCACCTTGTCAAGGTTTGGAAGAAACCACACTCTTCAACCTCCAACCTATGTACTTTTTCATATCATTGGGTGCAACCAAGATGCAAACATCTAAAGCTTGTTGTATCAAGAATGCTTCACATTTGAAAAATCAATGTTGCTTGAATTGTATTAACAAGGACAAAGTTGAGGTCAAGAATAGGCTTTGTTATAGCGCAAGTTGTAGGTTGGGCAAAGTTCGACCCAACCATAAAGCAAGTGCTACAACTTGGGAATCCTACACCCAATGTCACCTCGATGTAGTCCCGCACTTCAAGGGTGACTAGGTCACTCTAGGGAGGCGATCCCGGTGACCCTAGGGGGATTGAGATAGATATTAAGATGGATGGAAGTGAAGCCTCTATAGGTCAAGTCTAAGTGGAGTGAAAGGTGGAAAGAGAAGCCTTGTAAGTCGAGTAATTGTTGCCCCACATGTATAATACTTCTCCGAATGATTGTACCTGCCCGAGACACAAGAAAAGACACTTTGCAATAATATATGTTAGTTGGATCAGCAAGTTAAACTTGCTATCCCTAATTTGCATTAATAGATAACAATATATATCAGCAAGAAAATTATACTATAAGCTGCTCAATAAATGCTAAAGATCAAGTAGAAAATGCAAGAGAAAAACTAGTAAATGACTAGCTAGACTCAAGATGAAAAACCAACACTCTTAGCATAAAAGATAAGGCTGTTGTAAACACTTGTCTGCAACAAATTATATCAACATTATGGCTGTAACATTCAATCTATTACAACAAGAAAATCAACGACTGAAATCTCCTCAAACTTTGCCAAAAAGTGCGCTAGACCAAGGAGAATAAGTGTGCAAACTTTGAGCAAAATCCAATGGTTGATAAAAGAGTTGTTCAAGCAAATGAGTTAGGGTTTCTGTAGCCCTAATGGCTGAAGATGCAATTTTGTAACAACAACAATAAGTATCCCCTAGAAGGGGACGCCCTAGTGGCTGTGAGGTGCCCAAGGCACGAGGAATACAATCCACTATGCAATAAGTAAATTTGATCGAAAATCACGTTTCCCAATGCAATATTTTATTTCTCCAATGCAACAATAAATGTCTAGTGCCTTTACTATTGGGTTAATGGAGTCAAAGGGAGCTTAGAGAAGCTACCTTCTTGGGGGTGTAAGCCCTTTTACTTCCCAAGACAAGTTTCTCTAGGCTAGGGTTTAGGCTAAGAGGGTGTATGCCCTTATACTTCTCTTAGCAAACCCTTATATAATCAATGAGATGAAGCAAACAAAATGTTGAAGGCTATGGTGGGGGTGTATGCCCTTATACTTCCCACCTAGCTCCTAGCATAAAAATACTTGAACTTGAAAAATGATAACATAATAGTAGAAAACCTTTCCAAGATCAAGAGAAATGCCAAGATAATCCACCACAAGAACTAGAAAGCATCATCCAAGGCTAGCACTAGACTTCCATCAACCATTCACCAATAGATAACCATAAACAAGTGCATAAGAGATGAAAAGAGCCAAGTGTGGTGCAAATTTCAGACCAAGGCCTCTCACAAGAGGGAGACTTATGATTAAAATGAGATCTTATGATCTCTATTTATACAAAATGTAGCTAACATAGTTTGTGTTGGACAACTGAGAGGGGGGGGAGGGGGGTTGAATCAGTTGTTACCGTGCTTAAACAATTATGCTTCTTTTAAATTCTTTCCTGAGACACTAAATGATGATCACAATAATGCAGGGAAATAAACAATGGCACGTTCAACATCAGTCACTTATATGAGAAACACAGAGACAGATATTTCCTGAGGAAACCCATACAGGGTAAAAACCTCTTTTTCTTTATATGATAAGTAATGGTTACAATCTTTACATTATCATACATATGAGCACCAACTCATAATGAGGCTACAACCTCTGTTTAGCAAGCTGCAACTTGCTGAGAGCACCAACTCTCTGTTTTCTCTAACACCCACTAGAAGGAAGCACCAACTCCCTGGTTTTTCTAGCACCAACTAGAAGGAAGCACCAACTCCCTGGTTTCTCTAGCACCAACTAGAAGGAAGCACAAACTCCCTGTGTTCAAGCACCCACTTGAACCTCTGAGGACAATAGTCCTCCCTAGCACCTCCCAACCACCCAAAAATATAAATCTTTGCTTCTGAAACTTATTACAGTGATATAATGTTCAACAATGGCTTACCCGACTTATCATTGTTCTGCTACATTTCGTTGCTCTGTCTACCTCATTGCCTTTCTGCTCACATCGCTTGCGCTGTCTAGTCTTCTGCTTTTTATGCTCTGTGCGCCATCTCCATTCTCTGCACAGTTCCTCTTCTGTGCTATTCAGCTGCTGCACTCTCCTCCTTCTTCACACCTGAATCACCTTTACCAACA
>JASDQU010735979.1:211450-221615 GCA_032191745.1 Picea mariana | reverse complement strand
TCTATGCTACAATAGCTGCAATAGCCTTTCTCCTTCAGAGGTCTATTTCCCCTGCTCCTTTCTATGTGTGGAGATCGATTTTCTATCCTCATCCTTTTTCTGGTTTCCATAGCCTTCCTGCATAAGGATTTTCTCTTCCAACACTGGGACACTACGTGGTTATTCAATCCACAAAAATTGCATGGTCTTTGATGCCACAAGCTCTGTTTTATATTATTAACATACTTATAATCAAATGGAATTTTAGAGTTTCGAGATTTCTTATACCTCGGTGAATTTCCTTTGGATTCAGACTGACAAGAAGAGTTGGCCTTAGCTCTTTCATTGTGATGCTCATCTCTCTCTGGATATGTCTCAAATCCTCGATCATGAGAAGCTGTGTTCTCAACCTGCACTGAATCAATTTCATCTCCTGATGAATTATTGACTTTTGGAGTCTCAGTGAATGTCCTAGGGTCTTCTTCCTGAATGGTTTTGGAGCTTTCTCCAACATCCTTTGGAACGTAACCTATCTCAACATATAGAGGCCAAAACACTACCTCGATGGGATCCACAATACCTTGGCCATTGGCTCCAAGGGCTCCTCCTATGTATCCCATTTTTCCCATCAAATTTAAACCGATGCATGAAGCGTGTTGTTCAAGAAATTTAAAAGAGTCATCAACATTAATCAAGAAATGAACTACACATGGTTTATTTACCTCCATCCTAAGATGGGACTCTTTATCTTCTTCTCAAGATGTGTCCAGTTGTTCCTGGTGAGAAGGATCAGTGGATGATGCTTCTAGGAATCCTCCTTGGTTTCTGGATGCATGGATGTCATCTTCACTTACTTGAAAAAGTGTGCATGCATTTGCACTGTCATGCTCAAACCCATAACTGGTGAAGTTTCCATGGTCACAAAATGGTCTTGTCACTGTCTCATTCGTAGATCCTTCCCCTGTCTACATCTTCATGGCTTTCACTGCTCTTGTAGCATTTGGTTCTCTTCCTCTGCAACATGCAACACTGTCTTTAATCCAACATTCTCTTCTTGAAGGATTTGGTTGAGCTCTTGAGGCTCATCAAACCACAATTTTTTTGGCGATCTTTCCATTCTCAGCTTCAACACCTATAATCAGTATCAAGCCTGCTTTGATACCAACATGATCTGAACCGAGGGGGTGATCATTTTCCAATAATTATTTGATCCTTTCACTCCTTCAAAGGGTCGGCTATAGATAGTTTTACTTGGGCGATTTACAATTAAAGGTATAATTGAAGTCTTTATAGGATTGAATCCAAAATTAATAAAAACCTATTTAGCTTCCTTATGTGTTATATGTTGTGCTTGCATTTAATATTCTATGTGTGGAAATTCATTGAAAAGAAACATAAGAACATAATACACATAATAGATATGACACTTCCCATAATAACAGAGTTCACCCGAAGTGGGCTACGTATCTGGGTCTCGCTCCAAAGCTTGACCTCTTTATTTTTCTCGCTGTAATGATTTCTCCCCTTTGCAAGTTGTAAGGCCAAAGTCCCTTTTTGGTGATGACAACAAGAGATCGGAATGTGATCAAGAATGTTTACAAGATTCACAAGTTCTCATGCTCATGAGGCATCCATGATGTTGACATGGACATCATTCCTAGATACTTAATACAAAAAAAGAGGAAGAATAATAAATGACCCCCATCAACATGGAGCCATAGAATGCCTCAGATATACTGCTCAGATCCAAGCATATATGCAGCCCATACAAAGATCCTGAAACTACGAGATTCATGACTCCTTCATTGGCCACTTAACATCCAAGTGCCACAAATTCTCTGTCACATATAGCTGATTGCTTTTATGTGTAAGAAGAGAAGAAATAAGGAATATAATAAATAAGTTGATCTTGTTGTCTTGTTACAACCTCTCCATGCTCCTTCAGACCTATATCAAGAAAACTAAGCTGCAACATTTAATGATAGAAAAACATAATAAAAAACATGCTTACATTGACTTATTCAAAACTTAGCCTATTGATCAGAGTCTCTATTGCCAAAATAGACACTACCATTGGATTCGCGTCATCAAATTACCCAAAATTGTTTGTCAAATCATCTCAATTGGAAACTGTCACCTCCAGGCCCTTTATAGACCTCCTGCCTCGATCCATGTGAAATTTTGGGCATTTAATGCACTGACTGCATTGGAATCCATGCCATTGTACGACCTCAGTGTGCATATTTGTGTACTGGCACAGTTCAACAATTAAATAAAAAGAAGGGTGGACTTACCCATGAGGCCGTTTGGCCAAATTGGTTGGCAGAGGATAAATTAGGTGTTGATTTAGGGGAAGTCATAGGGTCAAATTCATTGGCCTCCCTTTTGGAACGTTTCCCAATGTTCTACCAAATTTGNAGAACACCGCCAGATTTGGCGGAAGGGGGGGGGGGCTCAAACTGAGTTTCAAATTTTTGTCATGCGCTCTCACTGGGCATCTGCCTGTAGCCACGTGGCAATGCATGACTAGGCCATGTAGCAACCACCCATTAGCCCAGTTGTATGTGCTAACCGTACCTGCCATGTACCTATCGATTGTACCTACCATGTGGTGTCTCCTGGAGGTGCCACATGGAATAATTTTGTTAATCTATTTGGTGGCCAAAAATGCTAAATCAACATGCCATGTGGCATACTGTCATTGGGCCACGTCGACATGCTGACGTCACTGCCACATCATCTACCATGTAGTCGTATGGATTCCACATGTCTATATGGTCTGCATAGTCACATTCCACATGTTTGTATATATGCCACTTCATCTGTATGGTATTCTACATGGTTGTATGGACTGCCACGTGGCACAATTTTACTGGTCCATGAAATGACCCAAAAATTCCAAAAATGAGTGACACATGGCAACCTATGGTGCTGCCACGATATCATGTTGACATCATCATGACACGCGATATCTGCATGTTCCATGTACCTTGTACGAACATTGACGTCATCCTTACTGATGCTGACATCAACGATACGGATGTTGACTCGTCCTTGCTGACTGGGCTAGGTTGACCAAAACTTTGACTGCTAATATCTTTCGACCCGTAACTCCGTTTGACGAACCGTTTACATCATTGGAAATCTTGCGACACACTATTCGCGATGATATCAATTTCACTAAGTTTTGAAGACTTTGAATTTTTTTCCCTTTCTCTATTTACTGAGGCCATTTTGAGCCTCCTGGGACACTTCAGAAACTTCTGAGATGTTCTCTAGATCCTTCCGGATCAATGGATGTAACTCTCGATTTCTCCCCTCATTCTCTGGATTGACCTCTAACCACCATTTCTTTTTGTGTGGAGGTTTATATACTTTATTTCCTCCTCACCTCCTCAGATAACAAAGCTCCCACAACAAATTTATGTTCAATAGTATCGATTGTACTAAAGCTAATGGAAGTGACTAAATGATCCCAAGACTTAGACAATGAACATAACAACATCACTGCCTTATCTTCCTCAATGATTTTTACATCCATACTAGTTAACTAGCATATGAGAGTATTAAATACATTGAAATGATTAGCAATCTTGGTACCTTATTTCATCCGTAGACTGTACAATTTTCTCTTCAAGTAGATTCAATTGTTCAGGTATTTCATCATACAAAGGTTCTCCATTATGATCTATAGTTTTGTTGTTTTTTCCTCTCCAACGATATTGAAGAGGACATTGTTGAATAAATATAATCGAATGATTTTGATACTCCTTCCATCGATATCTTTCCATTCTTTGTTCGTCATATTCACTGGCTTATTTCTCTTTCCATCCATTACTTTATGCAATCCCTGTTGCACCAAAAGATACCACACGTTGGGCTTCCACAACTCAAAGTTGTTATTTTCATTAAATTTCCCCACCTCAAACCTTGCATTTGTCATTTTTTCCATTCTCCATAGATTCCTCCTCGACTCTTCGAGAAACCCTCAGCTAGAATCCTCCTAAGCTCTTAGAGAAACCCTCAGCTCTTTGACTTGGCCCTCAGCTCTTCGAGAAAACCTCAAATGGACTTCTCCTCCGGCTCTTTGATTCGACCGCCGGCTCTTCAAGAAACCCTCGACTGAACTCCTCATTGGATCTTCCTAGATAGATCCTATGTACATGGGAAACCCTCGATTGAACTCCTCTCATCTCTCACAGATCAACCCTTTGTGCGTGGGAAACCCTCGACCGAACTGTTCATGACCTTCACTGCTCGACTCAGACACAGATTGAACTTTGTGCATCCTTCACCTCTATTTCCACCTTCCTCCAATCTCTCACACAGCTAGGTGGTAGAGATTCATAGTGTTTTCTTCCTTCGCTCTGATAGCAATTGTTGTATTTGATCCTACAAATAGTGAATTAATGGAAAGAGAAAAAAGATAACACAATAAATAGAAAACAAAAAAAATTATGGGGGAAACTTATCTTTTATTGCTTCTGTTAATCAATGAAGAACAAAAGGGTTTACAAGTATGTGAAGCACCTCATGGGATTCTGCATTTAAACAAACATTTTGAAAGCATTTATAGGGATATGAAAAGCCAAATTCTTGAGAAACCACAGTCAGGTTTGACGAAAACAAAATGAGTTGTAATTGCAGAGGTATGTGTTGTCACCACCCAACATTGAAAGCTAATAGAAATAATTTTGTAGTATTGTAAGAGTCTTAAATACTCCAAATTTGCATGTGGTTTAGTTGTAGTGTGCATCCAAGATAATCTTATGTTGGTGCTCACCTTGAGGTACACAAAGTTTGTCCTATCTTGTAGAGAAAATTTCCGTTCAAGTGATAGTTGAGGGAAATTAACCGACTAGTCTGAAGTTGTCATTATATTAATGAAAAATTAGTGTCTTCTTAATATAGTGGAGACCAAGTAATGATGACATAACCATGCATACTTAACACTATAAGAAGTGAAGCCATTTGGGGCCAACTAAGGTGTCATTTTCCTTTCTTCTGCTTATTTACTAATTGAAATTTTCGTAGGTAACTAGTCCACTTGAGTTGTTTTGTTGTCCATAACTTATGAATAAGTGAACTATAGAGGATTTTGGTCAGTGTGGATGACCATTTATTTGAGTCTTGACTGGATTGTAGTGTCACCATTACTTAAGTGCTTGCGCAATGACGTACAATGCCCTTTCATAGGTCAAATAATTATGAATAGTTTCATTGAAAGTATTTGAATGGAATGCTACTTGACTTGAAAAGACCTTTTAACGAAAATGGTTGAGTTATTTTGCATGAGTTATTTTACCATTTAGGAAATTAAAGAAAGAGGAATAATTAGTGAAGAAACGTGGCAACCATAAAGCAATATACAGATCTTGAAATAAGCATAAAGGAACAACAAACCATAAACACCAAAGTGATAACTGAGTTCGACAATTTCACCTACGTCTCCGGGCCTTTGTCTTAGTGGGTGAGGCTTTCTTATTTATGTTTAAAGATTTAAAATTACATTATAACAATGCCAAAAGGATAATAAACTGATCTGGTCATGTTCTGCCAAATCTCAAGAACCCATCAAAATTGACGACACTGAAAATAGATGAACGAAGCTCCTAGAAATGGCCCTCACTCCTCATTGTATCATTCTCATCATATACTCAAAGTGTTAAAAAAAATACTTTTCAATGCTCATAATGCCAAAATTATGGCTCCAATGGCTCCAAAATGTTCAAAAACTCCTAGTTGGGCTCTTCCTACACTTGGATTGGCCAAACATTGAAGAAAATACACTCCTGGGAGTTTTCCCTAATAACTTGCAGTCCTATGTTATGCAAAATGCACCTACAGGCCACTGAACTTGGCTCTGTGTGCATTCTCGCTTAAAAAACTTGGCACACACCCATTTCCTACAACTTGGGTGATTTTTTCGCACCGTTAAGGTGCTGGCACCTTTTCCCTGGCGGAGGACTAGGTCATATGGCCCATGTGCCATGGTCTAGTGCTAGTGCGATGGCCCCCTTTCGGCCCTAGATCCTAGTCATATGCGTGGCCATGTGTCCGAGCCTTACCTTATCCACGTGCTCCTAGTCCCTTGTTCATAGTCCTTTGGTTACGCCCTTGGTCGGTGGGCTAACCCGACCGACCGAGGCTAGCCACAAATATCTGTGCCAACAATATTAAACCCCGAGTCATATGCATATGTGCCAAAACCAAGGGCTATATAAAAACCATGTGCATCACATAAAGAATGGGTCACATTACACGATCGCATGGCACGCATTGGGGGTCGAGGCTAGGCCTCAACCCTTTATTCTGCCTGAAATAAATCCATTCAACCTTAAATAAAAATGGTTCCATAAGTTTTTAAGACTCACTATGTAGGCAAGCTAGAAGCTCGGCCTATGTGAAGACATGGCCGCCCATGGAGGTCATGGGTTCGACCCCCATAGACCCTCAAACAAACTTTTAATCAAAGCCAAATAAGGGGTGCCACATAGCAGCCCATGAATAGGCCACATGGCACCTTCACATTCGCCCAAACATGCCATGTGTCATGATACCATTCATACACCTATCATGCCCAGTCAACATCCAACACACCTACCATGTCAGCCTGTAGTTCAGTCATCTGCCATGTGTCATACGACTGTACGGACCTGCCACATCAGTCGTATAGACTTGCCATGTGTCACCCTTGCAGTGGTGACATGTGTCACAATATAATTGGTTCACCTGTCACCATCAACTTCCCAGTCAGTGCCAACGTATCACTGCCACATCACTGTACAATCGTATGACCTTATATAGTCAGCTGACACATTAGCATTGTACGAACTGTACAATCATCAAATTTTCCCTATATGTCTAAATGAACATATCACGATATCTTTCGCCTATGACGTCCGTTTGAGACCGTTCAAGTTGCGCTGGGTTCGTAACATTGAGGCCTACGCACATTTCCATTTTTAAGAGATTTTGATCACTTTTGTTTTTAGGCCTTCCTAGACCCCATCTTGGCTCTTGGATCCAATTCTGGATCACACCTCTCTACTAAAGAATTTTTAGTCCTCAAAAAGGTTACACAATGGACCTCACTAATTACATAATCATAAGGATAAAAAAAACACTATGTTGTACAAAAATGATGTTATAACAAGTCATCATTTCAACATGTGCGATTACATTAATGGAAGCAAAGTACAATGAAGATGTGACATCCACTTATGGAAAAACCAAGTGACTGATTTCTTTCCTTCATGGTGTTCCTATTGATTAGATGATCATGCCTCCTCATTTGTGAGTGCATGCACAATCCTTTTTTCCTTCTTTGGACGAAGCTCCAAATTAAGCTTCCAACATTTATCCTTTTGATGTACACCCTTGTTGCAATAAGTGCAATGGTTTTTCAGAATCCAAACTTGTTTTCCCTTCTATTTCTTCTATTGTGGAGTTTAATCTTTATGTCATGTCTCATTCCTGGTCAACATAAAGTTTGTCTCTTCCAACACTTTTCCACACAATTCTTGGGTGAATGACAAAAAGTACAAGGATACATATTCCACAAGTTTCGGATTACATGATTATGCTTTTTATAATCAAAAAGAGATTTGGAAAAACCATGACCATTATACCTTTCTTGTTATATGTCATGCTTGCATTTAATATTTTTTGTGCGAAAATTCATCGAAAAGCAACATAAGAGCATAATACACATAATAGATATGACACTTCCCTTGATAAGGAAGTTCACCCGATGTGGGTTACGTCTCTGGGTCTCACTTCAAATCTTGACTGCTTTATTCTTCTCACTATAATGATTTCTCTCCTTTACAAGTTGTAAGGCCAAAGTCCCTTTTCGATGATGGCAACAAGAGATCGGAATGTGATCAAGAATGTTTACAAGCTTCACAATTGCTCATGCTCATGAGGCATCCATGATGCTGACATGGACATCATTCCCACATACTTAATACAGATAAAGAGGAAGAATAATAAATGACCCCCATCATCATGGACCCATAGAATGCCTCAGATCTGCTGCTCAAATCCAAGCATATATGCAGCCCTCACAAATATCCCGAAACTATGATATTTTTGACTTCTTTGTTGGCCACTTATCATCCAAGTGCCACAAATACTCTATCACATATAGCTGATTGGTTTTATGTGGAAGAAGAGAAGAAAAGAAGGAATAGAAGGAATAAGTTGATCTTGTTGTATTACTACAACCTCTCCATGCTCCTTCAGACCTATATCAAGCATACTATGTTGCAACATTTAATGACAAAACAACATAATGAAAAGCATGCCTACATTGGCTACTTGATAATTTATCCTATCAATCAGAGTCTCTGCTGCCAAAATAGACACTGCCATTGGATTCACATCATCGATTTACCCAAAATCCACTGTCAAATCATCTCAATCGAACATTGTCACCTCCAGGCCCTTTCTAGACCTCCTACCTCGATTTGCATGCAATTCTGGACATCTAATGCACTGATTAAATTGGAATCCATGCCACTGTACGACCTGGGAACGCATCTTCGTGTACTTGCAAAGTTCAACATTTAAATAAAAATAAGGGCATACTTACCCATGAGGCAGTTTGGCCAAATAGGTTGACGGAGGATAAATTAGGCATTGGTTTAGGGCAGGTCACGGGGTCAAATCCATTGGCCTCCCTTTTGGCACGATTCCCAACATCCTTCCAAATCTGGTGGATCCTTTCCATATTTGGTGGATCCTCCAGATTTCGCGAAGGGGGGTCAAACTAAAATTCAAATTTTTGTCATGCGCCCTCACCTGGCATATTCCTGATGCCACATGGCAGCCCATGACTGGGCCATGTGGCAGCCACCCATTAGCCCAGTTGTACATGTTGACTGTACCTTCCATGTACCTACCATGTGGCATCTCCTAGGTGGTGCCACGTGGAGTCTTCTGGATTTGCCACATGGCACAATTTCGTTAATCCATTTGGCGGCCAAAAATGCCAAATCAGCATGACACATGGCATGCTATCGTTGGGCCACATTAACATGATGATGTCATTGCCACATGTTTGTATGGATGCCACGCCATTTTCCAGGTGGTCGTATGGATGCCACGTGTCTATATGGTATGCACAGTCACCTGCCACGTGTTTGTATGGATGCCACATCATCGGTATGGTCTACTACATGGTTGCATGGACTGCCACATGGCACATTTTTATTGGTCCATGAAATGACCCGAAAATGCCTAAAATGGGTGACACATGACAGCCTATGGTGATGCCATGTCATCATGATGACTCCATGCTGACATCATCATGACACGTGTTGATCTATGCATGTGCCATGTACCTTGTACAGATGCTGATGTCATCTGTATTGATGTTGACATCAACAGTATGGATGCTGACTCATACCTACTGACTGGGCTAGGTTGACAAAAACTTTGACTGTGAATATCTTCTAATCCATAACTTCGTTTGATGAATTGTTTACATCGTTGGAAAGCTTGCGATGCGCTCTTCGCGATGATCTCAGTTTCACTAAGTTTTGAAGACTTTGAATTCTTTCCCTTTCTCTATCTATTGAGGCCATTCTGAGCCTCCTAGGACACTTCTGAAACCTCTGAGATTTTCTCTAGATCCTTCCGGATCACGCCTCCCAAATGAAAGGAATTTTAGGCCAAAATTCTTTACATTATAAGTTTTCATGTCCAGTGGACTTACAATAAGAAAACCCATACCCAAACTACCTCACAAGGCCTAACAATATCAATATGTGCAAGAAATGAAGTGATATAAAAAAGTTATCACTTTTACACAATACCCTTCTATGGGGTCTAAATTGCAACATGTGATTTACAAAAATGTCCACTCACAACTAACTCAAGGTTTTCCCCATTCATTCATTCATTATGTTGAACAGGTCCTCTTTACTGAGCTTTCCTTTCTTTGGTAGTTGGTTTCCTCCTAGTGGCAGATTTCCCCACAACACTGCCTAACTGGGTGTCTTCCTCAGAGGTGTCTGCTTAGTCTTCTTGGTCCTCTTTGAACATAGATATGGATGCAAGGCTCTGTTGGACAACTGAGAGGGGGGGGGTGAATCAGTTGTTACCATGCTTAAACAATTATGCTTCTTTTAAACTCTTTGCTGAGACGCTAAATGATGATCACAATAATGCAGGGAAATAA
>JASDQU010735979.1:150819-168017 GCA_032191745.1 Picea mariana | reverse complement strand
TGGTTGCATCTCTGATACATTTCTATTGGATATATGCGATATCTTTGTGCATTTCTTTATTATATCTCCAATATCATTTCGTGCCGAAAATAATCTGGATTAGTGGTATCAGAGCAGGCTGCTCTTGATCGTTTTTTTTCCAGTGCATGTCCCTGATGAGGTCCGAGTATAACAAGTTGGGTCTCGAGCTTGTCTCTCTTGAAGACAATCGTTCTCGCACACCCAAGAAACCCTCAATGCGGAAGAAAAGAAAAACGACGGAGCAGACGATCCTATCAATCTGTTGCTTGAGCAAGCTCTCACACGATAGAGGGATGAAATGATGGAGAATTTTGCCCACATCCTTCAATGCCTGCCGATAACAGCAGGCGCATCTTCATCANTCTGCTAGAAGGTTATTTCTCTGTTCACAATTTTTCTGAAAAAGAAAAGATCACCTTCACACTCCTTAAAGCTCTCCCTCATGTCAAACATTGGTGGGAAACTTATTGGGAGCAAAGTTCCACAGAGGAGTCTGGAATATACAGGGCCGATCCCACTTGGGATTTTTTTGTGGATGCAGTAAAGGAATAATATTACCCTGTTGGCAACTATGAGGACCAGTACATGAGATGGACCACACTGCAACGAGAGAGGGGCCAAGCAGTTCTGGAGTTCACCAATACCTTCCATACCTTGCGTACCAAGCTGGGTATCAAAGACTTCGAGCGACATTTGGTTCTGAAATATCGTGGGGCTCTACACAGATACATCCAGACTGAAATAGATTTTCCGGACATCTCATCACTCGATGCTGCTTATCGATATGCTGTTAAAATCGAGCAGAAATTTAAGCACCAGAACAAATGGGAATTCGGTTCTGTAAATCCACAACAACTGAAGTATGACAAAGACGACCCTAATAAATAGTCTCCTGAAAACCAGTCCAAGACACAGGAAAAGAAGGGTCACGGGAAGACAAAGAAGGACACCAGAAAATGGTGCGATTTCCACAAAATCCCCTGGCACAACACCGGTGAATGTCGCTCAAAACAGTCATTGGTGGCCAAGATCAAAGACAAGGAACCGAACCCTGATTCAGAATCCGATTCTGAAAACACTGGTAAAGGACAGATCATTGACGCAAACCCCACTGCTATTGTCGCAACCGCAACAATTCAACCAGAAGAATCAACAGATCTCGAAGAGGGGGAGCGCCTTTTTCATTCACAGATGTGGGTGAAGGGGACCCCGCTGCATTTTATTGTTGATTGTGGAAGCTAGAAGAACCTCATCTCAATAGAGGTCATCAAACAATTGGGATTGTCGAAAACACCACACCCACAGCCATACAACATCGGGTGGCTTCACCAAGGACGAGATCTCTGTGTTAGCCAACAATGTCGATTGTCATATGACATCCAGCCCTTCAAGGATGAGGTATTATGTGATGTTGCTCCACTGGATGTTTGTGATGTTCTCTTGGGCTAGCCATATATGTGGAAGCGCCATGCTGTTTATGAGTCTCGACCCCGTAGTGTCATTGTTACTTTGGGGGGTCATCTCTACATAATACCAAAGGTAGTTCCGACTACTGTGACACCTAAAAAGGGTCGCAAGGTAGTATCTCATACTACAAAATTTAGTTTTTTCACAATCTGTTCAAAAGGAGAACAAAAGGACACTGCAACCACTACAATCTTGCCCCAAGCACCTTCTATCCAACAAAAGCAGGTTGATAAGGCTACAGTAAAGTGCAAATATTCCTTTTTCACATCATCCTCTCATGTATCTTGACTTGTTGAACAACCTCAACCTCAACAGGTTCGTGACAGATTTCTACAAACTGAGCAGCGCGACGTCTCCAACAAGACAAGCAACTCACCAAGATGCAGATTCAAGAAACACTTTTCCCTCTCCCCTGGAAACTCAACACAATGGAGACCATTACTTCCTAAGGAGGGAGGATTGATCCAGGTGGATATCAGTGGCCACCCACCTTTTCCAAATGGCTCAAAACAATTTTCTGGCAATTTTGGCAATTTACTATTTTTAGCAGGTTTTAATTTCTGGGGCCATTTTGAGGGCCCAAATGAAGTTTTTTCAAGATCAAGGTTCTTAATGATAGCCAAAGGAATAATTGAGCCCCCCCAAATGAATCTCCTTGACGATACCTTTCCAACGAGCTATCACATGCCTAAAACGGAGATCATATGAAAAAGTTACAACCTCGGGAAGTTGATGTACTCACTTACCCAAACGGGGCCCACATGACTTTTGGCGCTTCATCTCCTAGGGCTAGGTTTTCGGATGTCTAGGGTTTTTGACATTCCTGCTTATTGTAAAAGGGCCTTTNATTATATCTCCAATCTCATTTCGTCCGAAAATAATCCGGATCAGTGAAACACTAGAATCTAGTAACCATTCTTCATGATATTGTGAGACATTAAAAATGGATAAAACTTCATCAACCATACCTGAACTTGACTCAACTAGATTTGCTTCCTTACCATAGTCTTCCTTGGATTCTTTTCTCTTCGAACAATCTTTCTTGAGATGCCCTGCAATACCAACATTTTAGCTTACTCTTTATTCCCTTTGACTTGTATATGGATGATTTGAACCCGGGGGGTGATTAGTTTCCAATGATTATTTGATCATGTCACTCCTTCAAAGGTTCAGCTATAGATCATTTTACTTGAGCGATTTGCAATTAAAGGTATAGTTGAAGTCTTTATAGGCTTGAATCCAAAATGAATAAAAACCTCTTTAGCTTCCTTATTTGTTATATGTCATGCTTGCATTTAATATTCTTTGTGTGGAAATTCATCGAAAAGAAACATAAGAACATAATACACATAATAGATATGAAACTTGCCTTGATAAGGAAGTTCACCCGATGTGGGATACGTCTCCAGGTCTCGCTTCAAAGCTTGACCGCTTTATTCTTCTCACTGTAATGATTTCTCTCCTTCCCAAGTTTTAAGGCCAAAGTCCCTTTTTGATGATGGCAACAAGAGATAAGAATGTGATCAAGAATGTTTACAAGCTTCACAATTTCTCATGCTCATGAGGCATCCATGATGTTGACATGGACATCATTCCCACATACTCAATATAGAAAAAGAGGAAGAATAATAAATGACCCCCATTATCATGGACCCATAGAATGCCTCAGATCTTTTGCTCAAATCCAAGCATATATGCAGCCCATACAATTATCCTGAAACTACGATATTTTTGACTGCTTTGTTGGCCACTTATCATCCAAGTTCCACAAATTCTCTATCACATATAACTGATTGGTTTTATGTGGAAAAAGAGAAGAAATGAAGGAATATAAGGAATAAGTTGATCTTGTTGTCTTACTACAACCTCTCCATGCTCCTTCAGACCTGTATCAAGCATACTATGTTGCAACATTTAATGACAAAACAACATAATGAAAAGCATGCCTACATTGGCTTCTTGAGAATTTATCCTATCAATCGGAGTCTATGCTGCCGAAACAGACACTGCCATTGGATTCGCATCATCGAATTACCCAAAATCGACTGTCAAATCATCTCAATCGGACATTGTCAACTCCAAGCCCTTTCTAGACCTCCTACCTCGATCCACGTACAATTCTGGGCATTTAGTGCACTGACTACATTGGAATTCGTGCCACTATACGACTTGCGCACACATCTTCGTGTACTTGCAAAGTTCAACATTTAAATAAAAAGAAGGGAAGACTTACCCATGAGGTAGTTTGGCCAAATTGGTTGGTGGAGGCTAAATTAAGCATTGGTTTAGGGGAGGTCATGGGGTCAAATCCATTGGCCTCTCTTTTGGCATGATTCCCAACATCCTGCCAAATTTGGTGGATCCATGCCAGATTTGGAGGATCCGCTAGATTTGGCAGAGGGGGTCAAACTGAAATTCATATTTTTGTCATGCGCCCTCACTGGGAATCTTCCTATTGCCATGTGGCAACCCATGACTGGGCCACATGGCAACCACCCATTAGCCCAGCTGTACGTTCTGACTGTACCTTCCACATACCTGCTGATAGTACCTGCCATGTGGCATCTCCTGGGTGGTGCCACATGGAGTCTCCTGGAGGTGCCACATGGCACAATTTCATTAATCCATTTGGCGGCCAAAAATGCCAAATCACCATGACATGTGGCACGCTATCATTGGGCCACGTCAATATGATGACATCATTGCCATGTGTCTATACGGATGCCACGTCATTTTCCAGGTGGTCATACAGATGCCACGTGTCTGTATGGTATGCACAATCACCTGCCACGTGTCTGTACGGATGCCACATCATCTGTACGGTCTGCTACATGGTTGTACGGATTTCCACATGGCACATTTTTATTGGTCCACGAAATGACCTGAAAATGCCAAAAATGGGTGACACATGGCATCCTCTAGTGATGCCACGTCATCATGATGATGCCATGCTGACAAGGCCTAACAATCTCAATATGTGCAAGAAAAGAAGTGATATCAAAAAATTATCACTTTTACGCAATACCCTTCTATGGGGTCTGAATTGCAACATGTGATTTACAAAACTGGCCAATCTCGACTAAATCAAGGATTTTCCCCATTCGTTCAATCATTATGCTGAACAGGTCCTCTTTATTGAGCTTTCCTTTCTCTGGTAGTTGGTTTCCTCCTGGTGGCGGATTTCCCCGCAGCACTGCCTGACTGGTTGTCTCCCTCGGAGGTGTCTGCTTGGACTTCTTAGTCCTCTTTGGACATATATCTGGATATAAGGCCCAACAGGTAGCCTCATTATGTCCATCTATGCTACAATGGCTGCAATAACCTTTCTCTTTCAGAGGTCTATTTCCCTTGCTCCTTTCTATGTGTGGAGAGCGATTTTCTATCCTCGTCCTTTTCCTGGTTTCCATAACCTTCCTGCATAAGGATTTTCTCTTCCAACACTGGGACACTATGTGGTTATTCAATCCACAAAAAGTGCATGGTCTTTGATTCCACAAGCTCTGTTTTATATTATTAACATACTTATAATCAAATGGAATTTTAGAGTTTCGATATTTCTTATACCTCGGTGAATTTCCTTTGGATTCAGACTGACAAGAAGAGTTGGCCTTAGCTCTTTCATTGTGATGCTCATCTCTCCCTGGATATGTATCAAATCCTTGATCATGAGAAGCTGTGCTCTCAGCCTGCATTGAATCAATTTCATCTTCTGATGAATTATTGACTTTTGGAGTCTCAGTGAATGTCCTGGGGTCTTCTTCCTGAATGGTTTTTGAGCTTTCTCCAACATCCTTTGGAACGTAACCTATCTCGACATATAGAGGCCAAAAAATTGCCTCGATGGGATCCACAATACCTTGGCCATTGGCTCCAAGGCCTCCTCCTATGTATCCCATTCTTCCCATCAAATTTAAACCGATGCATGAAGTGTGTTGTTCAAGAAATTTAAAAGAGTCATCAACATTAATCAATAAAGGAACTACACATGGTTTATTTACCTCCATCCTAAGATGGGACTCTTTATCTGCTTCTCAAGATGTGTCCAATTTTTCTCGGTGAGAAGGATAAGTGGATGATGCTTCTAGGAATCCTCCTTGGTTTCTGGATGCCTGGATGTCATCTTCACTTGAAAAAGTGTGCATGCATTTTCACTGTCATGCTCAAACCCATAACTGGTGAAGTTTCCATGGTCACAAAATGGTCTTGTCACTGTCTCATTCGTAGATCCTTCCCCTATCTACATCTTCATGGCTTTCACTGCTCTCGTAGCATTTGGTTCTCTTCCTCTGCAACATGCAACACTGTCTTTAATCCAACATTCTCTGCTTGAAGGATTTGGTTGAGCTCTTGAGGCTCATCGAACCACAATTGTTTTGGTGATCTTTCCCTTCTCAGCTTCAACACCTATAATCAGTATCAAGCCTGCTCTGATACCAACATGATCTGAACCCAAGGGGTGATCATTTTCCAATAATTATTTGATCCTTTCACTCCTTCAAAGGATCAGCTATAGATAGCTTTACTGGAGCGATTTACAATTAAAGGTATAATTGAAGTCTTTATAGGCTTGAATCCAAAATTAATAAAAACCTATTTAGCTTCCTTATGTGTTATATGTCATGCTTGCATTTAATATTCTATGTGCGGAAATTCATGGAAAAGCAACATAATAACATAATACACATAATAGATATGACACTTCCCTTAATAACGAAGTTCACCCGAAGTGGGCTATGTATCTGGGTCTCGCTCCAAAGCTTGACCTCTTTATTCTTCTCGCTGTAATGATTTCTTCCCTTTGCAAGTTGTAAGGCCAAAGTCCCTTTTTGGTGACGACAACAAGAGATCAGAATCTGATCAAGAATGTTTACAAACTCCACAAGTTCTCATGCTCATGAGGCATCCATGATGCTGACATGGACATCATTCCTAGATACTTAATACAGAAAAAGAGGAAGAATAATAAATGACCCCCACCATCATGGAGCCATATAATGCCTCAGATATACTGCTCAGATCCAAGCATATATGCAGCCCATACAAAGATCCCGAAACTACGAGATTCATGACTCCTTCATTGGCCACTTAACATCCAAGTGCCACAAATTCTCTGTCACATATAGCTGATTGCTTTTATGTGTAAGAAGAGAAGAAATAAGGAATAGAATGAATAAGTTGATCTTGTTGTCTTGTTACAGCCTCTCCATGCTCCTTCAGACCTGTATCAATAAAACTATGCTGCAACATTTAATGACAAAACAACATAATAAAAAGCAAGCTTACATTAACTTATTCAAAACTTAGCCTATTGATCAGAGTCTCTAC
This sequence comes from Picea mariana, assembly GCA_032191745.1. Taxonomy (NCBI): domain Eukaryota; kingdom Viridiplantae; phylum Streptophyta; class Pinopsida; order Pinales; family Pinaceae; genus Picea; species Picea mariana. The sequence continues at coordinate 161,204 of JASDQU010735979.1, read as the reverse complement.
TGCTGAAATAAACACTACCATTGGATTCGCGTCATCAAATTACCCAAAATCATTTGTCAAATCATCTCAATTGGAAACTGTCACCTCCAGGCCCTTTATAGACCTCCTGCCTCGATCCATGTGAAATTTGGGCATTTAATGCATTGACTGCATTGGAATCCGTGCCATTGTACGACCTAGGTGTGCATATTCATGTACTGGCATAGTTCACCATTTAAATAAAAAGAAGGGTGGACTTACCCATGAGGCCGTTTGGCCAAATTGGTTGGCGGAGGCTAAATTAGGCATTGATTTAGGGGAAGTCACGGGGTCAAATCCATTGGCCTCCCTTTTGGCACATTTCCCAATGTCCTGCCAAATTTGGTGGATCCCTGCCAGATTTGGAGAACACCGTCATATTTGGCAGAAGGGGGGGGGGCGCTCAAACTGAGATTCAAATTTTTGTCATGCGCCCTCACTGGGCATCTGCTTGTAGCCACGTGGCAACGCATGACTAGGCCATGTAGAAACCACCCATTAGCCCAATTGTATGTGTTGACTGTACCTGCCATGTACCTGCTAATTGTACCTACCATGTGGTGTCTCCTGGAGGTGCCACGTGGAGTAATTTTGTTAATCCATTTGGTGGCCAAAAATGCCAAATCAACATGCCACGTGGCACACTATCATTGGGCCACGTCGACATGCTGATGTCACTGCCACATCATCTACCAGGTAGTCGTAAGGATTCCACGTGTCTGTATGGTCTGCATAGTCACATTCCACGTGTTTGTATATATGCCACTTTTTTTGTACGGTCTTCTACGTGGTTGTATGGACTGCCACATGGCACAATTTTACTGGTCAATGAAATGACCCAAAAATTCCAAAAATGAGTGACACGTGGCAACCTGTGGTGCTGCCACGATATCATGTTGACATCATCATGACACGCGATATCTGTGTGTTCCACATACCTTGTAAGAACGCTGACATCATCCTTACTGATGCTGACGTCAGCAATACAGATGTTGACTCATCCATGCTAACTCGGCTAGGTTGACCAAAACTTTGACTGCAAATATCTTTTGACCCGTAACTCCGTTTGACGAACCGTTTACATTGTTGGAAATCTTGCGACACACTATTCGCGATGATATCATTTTCACTAAGTTTTGAAGACTTTGAATTTTTTCCCTTTCTCTATTTACTGAGGCCATTCTGAGCCTCCTAGGACACTTCAGAAACTTCTGAGATGTTCTCTAGATCCTTCCAGATCAATGGATGTAACTCTCGATTTCTCCCCTCTTTCTCTGGATCGACCTCTAACCACCATTTCTTTTTGTGTGGAGTTTTATATACTTTATTTCCTCCTCACCTCCTTAGATAACAAAGCTCCCACAACAAATTTATGTTCAATAGTATCGATTGTACTAAAGCTAATGGAAGTGACTAAATGATCCCAAGACTTAGACAATGAACACAACAACATCACTGCCTTATCTTCCTCAATGATTTTTACATCCATACTAGTTAACTAGCATATGAGAGTATTAAATACATTGAAATGATTAGCAATCTTGGTACCTTATTTCATCCATAGACTATACAATTTTACCTTCAAGTAGATTTAGTTGTTCAGGTATTTCATCATACAAAGGCTCTCCATTATGATCTATAGTTCTGTTGTTGTTTCCTCTCCAACGATATTGAAGAGGACATTGTTGAATAAATATAATCGAATGATTTTGATACTCCTTCCATCGATATCTTTCCATTCTTTGTTCGTCATATTCACTGGCTTATTTCTCTTTCCATCCATTACTTTATGCAATCCCTGTTGCACCAAAAGATACCACACGTTGGGATTCCACAACTCAAAGTTGTTATTTTCATTAAATTTCCCCACCTCAAACCTTGCATTCGTCATTTTTTCCATTCTCCACAGACTCCTCCTCGACTCTTCGAGAAACCCTCAGTTGGAATCCTCCTAAGCTCTTAGAGAAACCCTTAGCTCTTCGACTTGGCCCTCAGCTCTTCGAGAAAACCTCAAATGGACTTCTCCTTCGGCTCTTTGACTCGACCGCCAACTCTTCAAGAAACCCTCGACTGAACTCCTCCTTGGATCTTCCTAGATAGATCCTATGTACATGGGAAACCCTCGATTGAACTCCTCTCATATCTTCATAGATCAACCCTTTGTGTGTGGGAAACCCTCGACTGAACTGTTCACAACCTTCACTGCTCAGCTCATACACAGATTGAACTTTGTGCATCCTTCACCTCTATTTCCACCTTCCTCCAATCTCTCACATAGCTAGGTGGTACAGATTCAAAGTGTTTTCTTCCTTCACTCTGATACCAATTGTTGTATTCGATCCTGCAAATAGTGAATTAATGGAAAGAGAAAAAAGATAACACAATAAATAGAAAAGAAAAAAAATATGGGGGAAACTTATCTTTTATTGCTTCTGTTAATCAATGAAGAACAAAAGGGTTTACAAGTATGTGAAGCACCTCATGGGATTCTGCATTTAAACAAACATTCTGAAAGAATTTATAGGGATACGAAAAGCCAAATTCTTGAGAAACCACAGTCAGGTTTGACGAAAACAAAATGAGTTGTAACTGCAGAGGTATGTGTTGTCACCACCCAACATTGAAAGCTAATAGAAATAATTTTGTAGTATTGTAAGAGTCTTAAATACTCCAAATTTGCATGTGGTTTAGTTGTAGTGTGCATCCAAGATAATCTTATGTTGGTGCTCACCTTGAGGTACACAAAGTTTGTCCTATCTTGTAGAGAAAATTTCCGTTCAAGTGATAGTTGAGGGAAATTAACCGACTAGTCTGAAGTTGTCAATATATTAATGAAAAATTAGTGTCTTCTTAATATAGTGGAGGCCAAGTAATGATGCCATAACCATGCATACTTAACACTATAAGAAGTGAAGCCATTTGGGGTCAACTAAGGTATCATTTTCCTTTCTTCTGCTTATTTACTAATTGAAATTGTCGTAGGTAACTAGTCCACTTGAGTTGTTTTGTCGTCCATAACTTATGAAGAAGTGAACTGTAGAGGATTTTGGTCGGTGTGGATGACCATTTATTTGAGTCTTGAATGGATTGTAGTGTCACCATTACTTAAGTTCTTGCGCAATGACGTACAATGCCCTTTCATAGGTCAAATAATTATGAATAGTTTCATTAAAATTATTTGAATGGAATGCTACTTGACTTGAAAAGACCTTTTAACAAAAATGGTTGAGTTATTTTGCATGAGTTATTTTACCATTTAGGAAATTAATGAAAGAGGAATAATTAGTGAAGAAACATGGCAACCATAAAGAAATATAAAGATCTTGAAATAAGCATAAAGGAACAACAAACCATAAACACCAAAGTGATAACGGAGTTTGACAATCTCGCCTACGTCTCCGGGCCTTTGTCTCAGTGGGTGAGGCTTTCTTATTTATGTTCAAAGATTTAAAATTACATCATAACAATGCCAAAAGGATAATAAACTGATCTGGTCGTGTTCTACCAAATCTCAAGAACCTATCAAAATTGACGGCACTGAAAACAGATGAACGAAGCTCCCAGAAATGGCCCGCAGTCCTCATTGGCTCATTCTCATCATATACTCAAAGTGTTAAAAAAAATACTTTTCAATGCTCATAATGCCAAAATTATGGCTCCAATGGCTCCAAAATGTTCAAAAACCCCTAGCTGGGCTCCTCCTGCACCTGGATTGGTCAAACATTGAAGGAAATACACTCCTGGGAGTTTTCCCCAATAACTTGCAGTCCTATGTTATGCAAAATGCACCTACATGCCACTGAACTCGGCTCTATGTGCATTCCCACTTAAAAAACTTGGCACACACCTATTTCCAGCAACTCGGGCGATTTTGTTGCACCGTTAAGGTGCTGGCACCTTTTCCCTAGCGGAGGACTAGGTCATATGGCCCATGTGGCCATGGTCTAGTGCTAACGTGATGGCCCCCTTTCGGCCCTAGATCCTGGTCATATGCGCGGCCATGTGTCCGAGCCTTACCTTATCCACGTGCTCCTAGTCCCATGTTCATAGTCCTTTGGTTACGCCCTTGTTCGGCAGGCTAACCCGATCGACCGAGGCTAGCCACAAATATCTGCTCCAACAATATTAAACCCCGAGTCATATGCATATGTGCCAAAACCAAGGGCTATATAACAACTATGTGCATCACATAAAGGATGGGTCACATTACACGGTCGCATGGCACGTGTTGGGGGCTGGGGCTGGGCCTCAACCCTTTATTCTGCTTGAAATAAATCCATTCAACCTTAAATAAAAATGGTTCCATAAGTTGTTAAGACCCACTATGTAGGCGGGCTGGAAGCCCGGCCTACATGAAGACTTGGCCGCCCATGGAGGTCATGGGTTCGACCCCCACGGACCCTCAAACAAACTTTTAATCAAAGCCAAATAAGGGGTGCCATGTAGTAGCCCATGACTGGGCCACATGGCACCTTCACATTCGCCCAAACATGCCATGTGTCATGATACCATTCATACACCTATCATGCCCAGCAGCATCCAAAACACCTACCATGTCAGCCCGTAGTTTAGTCATCTGCCACATGTTGTACGACTGTACAGACCTACCACATCAGTCATATAGACTTGCCATGTGTCACCCTTGCAGTGGTGACACATGTCACAATATAATTGGTTCACCTGTCACCATCAACTTCCCATTCAGTGCCAACGTATCACTGCCACATCACTGTACGATCGTACGACCCTATATAGTCAGCTGACACATTAGCACTGTACGGACTATACAATCATCAAATTTTCCCTATATGTCCAAATGAACATATCGCGATATCTTTTGCCTATGATTTCCATTTGAGCCCGTTCAAGTTGCGTTGGGTTCGTAACATTGAGGCCTACGCACACGTCCATTTTTAAGAGATTCTGAGCACTTTTGTTTTTAGGCCTTCCTGGACCCCATCTTGGCTCTTGGATCCAATTCTGGATCACACCTCCCCACTAAAGAATATTTATTCCTCAAAAAGGTTACACAATGGACCTTACTAATTACATAATCATAAGGATAAACAAAACACTATGTTGTACAAAAATGATGTTATAACAAGTCATCATTTCAACATGTGCAATTACATTAATGGAAGCAAAATACAATGAAGATGTGACATCCACTTCTGGAAAAACCAAGTGACTGATTTCTTTCCTTCATGGTGTTCCTATTGATTTGCTGATCATGCCTCCTCATTTGTGAGTGCATGCACAATCCTTTTGTCCTTCTTTGGACGAAGCTCCAAATTAAGTTTCCAACATTTATCTTTTTGATGTCCACCCTTGTTGCAATAAGTGCAGTGGTTTTTCATAATCCAAACTTGTTTTCCCTTCTATTTCTTCTGTTGTGGAGTTTAATCTTTATGTCGTGTCTCATTCCTGGTCGACATAAAGTTTGTCTCTTTCAACACTTTTCCACACAATTCTTGGGTGAATGACAAAAAGTACAAGGATACATATTCCACAAGTTTCGGATTACATGATTATGCTTTTTATAATCAAAACGAGATTTGGAAAAACCATGACCATTATACCTTTCTTGTTATATGTCATGCTTTCATTTAATATTCTTTGTGCGGAAATTCATCGAAAAGCAGCATAAGAGCATAATACACATAATAGATATGACACTTCTCTTGATAAGGAAGTTCACCCGATGTGGGCTACGTCTCCGGGTCTCGCTTCAAATCTTGACCGCTTTATTCTTCTCACTATAATGATTTCTCTCCTTTACAAGTTGTAAGGCCAAAGTTCCTTTTCGATGATGGCAACAAGAGATTGGAATGTGATCAAGAATGTTTACAAGCTTCACAATTTCTCATGCTCATGAGGCATCCATGACGCTGACATGGACATCATTCCCACATACTCAATACAGAAAAATAGGAAGAATAATAAATGACCCCCATCATCATGGACCCATAGAATGCCTTATATCTGCTGCTCAAATCCAAGCATATATGCAGCCCATACAAATATCCCGAAACTACGATATTTTTGACTTCTTTGTTGGCCACTTATCATCCAAGTGCCACAAATTCTCTATCACATATAGCTGATTGGTTTTATATGTAAGAAGAGAAGAAAAGAAGGAATAGAAGGAATAAGTTGATCTTGTTGTATTACTACAACCTCTCCATGCTCCTTCAGACCTGTATCAAGCATACTATGTTGCAACATTTAATGACAAAACAACATAATGAAAAACATGCTTACATTGGCTACTTGATAATTTATCCTATCAATTGGAGTCTCTGTTGCCAAAATAGACACTGCCATTGGATTCGCATCATCGAATTACCCAAAATCCACTGTCAAATCATCTCAATCGGACATTGTCACCTCCAGGCACTTTCTAGACCTCCTACCTCGATTTGCATGCAATTCTAGGCATTTAATGCACTGACTACATTGGAATCCATGCCACTGTACGACCTAGGAACGCATCTTCGTGTACTTGCAAAGTTCAACATTTAAATAAAAATAAGGGCAGACTTACCCATGAGGCAGTTTGGCCAAATAGGTTGGTGGAGGCTAAATTAGGCGTTGGTTTAGGGGAGGTCACGGGGTCAAATCCATTGGCATCCCTTTTGGCATGATTCCCAACATCCTTCCAAATCTGGTGGATCCCTTCCAGATTTGGCGGATCCGCTAGGTTTGGCGAAGGGGGGGTCAAACTGAAATTCAAATTTTTTTCATGCGCCCTCACCTGGCATATTCTTGTTTCCATGTCGCAGCCACCGAGTAGCCCAGCTGTACGTGTTGACTGTACCTTCCATGTACCTGCTAATTGTACCTACCATGTGGCATCTCCTGGGTGGTGCCACGTAGAGTCTCCTGGAGGTGCCACATGGCACAATTTTGTTAATCCATTTGGCGGCCAAAAATGCCAAATTAGCATGACACATGGCACACTATCGTTGGGCCACATCAGCATGATGATGTCATTGCCACATGTCTGTACGGATGCCATGCCATTTTCCAGGTGGTCGTAAAGATGCCACGTGTCTATATGGTCTGCACAGTCACCTGCCACATGTTTGTACGGATGCCATGTCATCTGTATGGTCTGCTACATGGTTGCATGGACTGCCACATGGAACATTTTTATTGGTCCATGAAATGACCCGAAAATGCCAAAAATGGGTGACACATGGCAGCCTCTGATGATGCCATGTCATCATGATGATTCCATGCTGACATCATCATGACACGTGTTGATCTCTGCATGTGCCACGTACCTTGTACGGATGCTGACATCGTCCATACTGATGTTGAAATCAACAGTATGGATGCTGACTCATACCTACTGACTGGGCTAGGCTGACAAAAACTTTGACTGTGAATATCTTCTAATCCGTAACTTTGTTTGACGAATTGTTTACGTCATTGGAAATCTTGCGACGCGCTCTTCACGATGATCTCAGTTTCACTAAGTTTTGAAGACTTTGAATTATTTCCCTTTCTCTGTCTTTTGAGGCCATTTTGAGCCTCCTAGGACACTTCTGAAACCTCTGAGATGTTCTTTAGATCCTTCCGGATCACGCCTCCCAAATGAAAGGACTTTTAGGCCAAAATTATTTACATTATAAGTTTTCATGTCCATTGGACTTACAATAAGAAAACCCATACCCAAACTACCTCACAAGGCCTAACAATATCAATATGTGCAAGAAACGAAGTGATATAAAAAAATTATCACTTTTACACAATACCCTTCTATGGGGTCTAAATCGCAACATGTGATTTACAAAAATGGCCACTCACAACTAACTCAAGGTTTTCCCCATTCATTCAGTCATTGTGCTAAACATGTCCTCTTTACCGAGCTTTCCTTTCTCTGGTAGTTGGTTTCCTCCTAGTGGCATATTTCCTCGCAACATTGCCTGACTGGGTGTCTCCCTCGGAGGTGTCTTCTTAGTCTTCTTGGTCCTCTTTGGACATAGATATGGATGCAAGGCCCAACATGTAGCCTCATTATGTCCATCTATGCTACAATGGCTGCAGTAGCCTTTCTCCTTCAGAGGTTTATTTCCCCTGCTCCTTTCTGTGTGTGGAGAGAGATCATCTATCCTTGTCCTTTTCTTGGTTGCCATAGCCTTACTGCATAAGGATTTTCTCTTCCAAAACTGGGACACTGCGTGGTTATTCAATCCACAAAAAGTGCATGGTCTTTGATGCCACAAGCTCTGTTTTATATTATTAACATACTTATAATCAAATGGAATTTTAGAGTTTCGAGATTTCTTATACCTCGGTGAGTTTCCTCTGGAGTCAGACTGGCAAGAAGAGTTGGCCTCAACTCTTTCATTGTGATGCTCATCTCTCCCTGGATGTGTCTCAAATCCTCGATAATGAGAAGTTGTGCTCTCAGCCTGCACTGAATCAAATTCATCTCTTGATGAACTATTGACTTTTGGAGTCTCAGTGACTATCGTGGGGTCTTCTTCCTTAATGGTTTTGGAGCTTTCTCCAACATCCTTTGGAACACGACTTATCTCAACATATAGAGGCCAAAACACTACCTCGATGGGATCCACAATACCTTGGCCATTGGCTCCAAGGCCTCCTCCTGTGTATCCCATTTTTCCCATCAAATTTAAACCGATGCATGAAGCGTGTTGTTCAAGAAATTTAAAAGAGTCATCAACATTAATCAAGAAAGGAACTACCATGGTTTATTTACCCCCATCCCAAGACGGGACTCTTTATCTGCTTGTCAGGATGTGTCCAGTTGTTCCTGGTGAGAAGGATTAGTAGATGATAGTTCTAGGAATCCTCCTTGGTTTCTAGATGCCTGGATGTCATCTTCACTTACTTGAAAAAGTGTGCATGAATTTGCACTGTCATGCTCAAACCCATAACTGGTGAAGTTTCCATGGTCACAAAATGGTCTTGTCACCGTCTCATTCATAGATCCTTCCCCTGTCTACATCTTCATGGCTTTTACTGCTCTTGCAACATTTGATTCTCTTCCTCTGCAACATGCAACATTGTCTTTAATCCAACATTCTCTACTTGAAGGATTTGGTTGAGCTCTCGAAGCTCATCAAACCATAATTGTTTTGGCGATATTTCCATTCTCAGCTTCAACACCTATAATCAGTATCAAGCTTGCTCTAGTACCAACATGATCTGAACCCAGGGGGTGATCATTTTCCAATAATTATTTGATCCTGTCACTCCTTCAAAGGGTCAGCTATAGATCATTTTACTTGAGTGATTTGCAATTAAAGGTATAGTTGAAGTCTTTATAGGCTTGAATCCAAAATTAATAAAAACCTATTTAGCTTCCTTATGTGTTATATGTCATGCTTGCATTTAATATTCTATGTGCGGAAATTCATGGAAAAGAAACATAAGAACATAATACACATAATAGATATGACACTTCCTTTGATAACTGAGTTCACCCAAAGTGGGATACGTATCTGGGTCTTGCTCCAAATCTTGACCGCTTTATTCTTCTCGCTGTAATGATTTCTCTTCTTTACAAGTTGTAAGGCCAAAGTCTCTTTTTGGTGACGACAACAAGAGATCAGAATGTGATCAAGAATGTTTACAAGCTTCACAAGTTCTCATACTCATGAGGCATCCATGATGTTGACATGGACATCATTCCCACATACTCAATACAGAAAAAGAGGAAGAATAATAAATGACCCCCATCATGATGGAGCCATAGTATGCTTTAGATCTACTACTCAGATCCAAGCATATATGCAGCCCATACAAACATCCCGAAACTACGAGATTCACGACTGCTTCATTGGCCACTTAACATCCAAGTGCCACAAATTCTCTGTCACATATAGCTGATTGCGTTTATGTGGAAGAAGAGAAGAAAATAAGGAATAGAAGGAATGAGTTGATCTTGTTGTCTTGCTACAACCTCTCCATGCTCCTTCAGACCTGTATCAAGCATACTATGCTGCAACATTTAATGAAAAAACAACATAATAAAAAGCATGCTTACATTGACTTCTTCATAACTTAGCCCATTGATTAGAGTCTCTACTGTCGAAATAGACACTACCATTGGATTCACGTCATCAAATTACCCAAAATCGTCTGTCAAATCATCTCAATCGGACACTATCACCTCCAGGCCCTTTATAGACCTCTTGCCTCGATCCACGTGAAATTTTGGGCATTTAATGCATGACTGCATTGGAATCCTTACCATTGTATGACCTGGGTGCGCATCTTCGTGTACTGGCATCGTTCAACATTTAAATAAAAAGAAGGGTGGACTTACCCATGAGGTCATTTGGCCAAATAGGTTGGCTGAGGCAAAATTAGGCACTGATTTAGGGGAGGTC
>JASDQU010735979.1:104955-142260 GCA_032191745.1 Picea mariana | reverse complement strand
TTGAAGGCATTTAAGCATTTATAACAACTTCAAAGCATCAAAGACATATATTGAAAAAAATAGAACAACTATATTTTTTACTATGATGCTATATATAATGAACATGAAAATATTTAAATATACAAAACATGTAACATGTAAAAGATAATATATATTTGTGTAAATTGTAGAAGGTAGTTTTTAAGATAATCTATGTGTAACATGTTAAAATTTAAGGGCAAAAAATATAGCTAGCTAAAAAAGAAATATTGATTTTAATTTCTAAACATTAGCTACTTGTATGTTACAATCAACAAGACATTAAAACTTTTGATCCATAATTTGGTAGCCTAAAAACAATCATTGACAAAACATTTACTTAACTAAAACAAGAAGCAATATTACATGATATGTTGTTGCTATCCTCTTAGATATTTGCTTAGAAAAAGATTCAAGGGATCATTGATCAAACCCTTAGGGAAGATCTCATCATGACACTTGGAACAAATTTCCAAGAAGAACATTTCGGGTAAAATATAAAAAACCTAACCAAAAACATACATAGGTGGCACCAACAATAAAAGAGGACACCAAAAACATACACAGGGTGGCATTAGCAAGGAGATGAGGAGGGAGACACCAACAAAAAAATGAGGGAAACACCAGCAAGGAGAACCAGAAACCCCAAACAACAACCAAGAAGAAACCTGTGGAAATATGGAAAAGACCCTTATGGGTCAGCAACAATAAGAGGTTGGAGAGGTAAGCCCACTGTGGCTTAATACACCAATAAGAACTATCCTAGAGGGGTCACAACGACTCAATTAAATAATTAAACAATTTAAACAAATACTATTTTATAACATAAAATATTAATTGTTAAATCATAAAAATCAACAAGAAAAAACAAGTCAAGGATAGGGGATCCAAAGTCAAGTGGCTAACTTTCTTTAGGAAGAAGCAAAGAACAAAACCAAAAAACCACAAAACAATTAAGGGGGGCATAACTCAAGCAAGGGGGGTTTCAAATACGTGCAATATCGACCTTGTCAACCTTCTAAAACAAAAACTATAAATAACTAAAAAATTATTTAACTGGGAAAAGGGATATATTTACCTGAACCAATGGCAACAAAATCGTGCATGTCCCTGTACATGGACATGGCCGAATTCAGCCCTGTCAACCCCCTAAAACACAAACTGTAAAGCTACTAAAAAATTATACATCAAAATAAAATAAAACAAGTGCAAGTGTTGCATGGCAGTAGTCTCGATCAAGAAAATTTAAAGCTATATAAGAATTATGTCAGATAAAAAGATTTGAGACTAGATATCCTTGTTGTGTAAGTTCATTGTTATTGATAAAACCAAAACCATTTTGAAGAAAAGTTGAAATTCAGGAAAAATTAAAAAAATAAATATGGATTATTGTGAAATTATAAATTGGGGTTGAATAAGGCATGTCCATGTACATGGATAGGGTTGAATTCGGCCCTATCAACCTCCTAAAACACAAACTGTAAAACTACTAAAAAATTATACATCAAAATAAAATAAAACAAGTGCAAGTGTTGCATGGCAGTAGTTGCTATCAAGAAAATTTAAAGTTGTGCAAGAATTATGTAAAAAAAATATTTGAGACTGCATATCCTTGTTATGTAAGTTCATTGTTATTGATAAAACCAAAACCATTTTGAAGCAAAGTTGAAATTCAAGAAAAATTAAAAAAACAAATATAGATTATTGTGAAATTTTAAATTGGGGTTGAATATTAAAATCAGGCATGTCTCTGTACATGGATAGGGCCAAATTCAGCCCTGTCAACCTCCTAAAACACAAACTGTAAAAATACTAAAAAATTATACATCAAAATAAAATAAAACAAGAGCAAGTGTTGCCACTATGGATTCTCAACAATTATGGCTTCTCAACAATTAAGGTGTATGTTGTATCAATAATGAAATTAAACATTAGGTTGTCAATATACTTCTACATTAATATTGTATGGATATGATTGGATCTAGTTTCCTATGTAGGACTATATGATAATTAAGGCTTCAATGCCCAATTTAGCACACTTGGTGTTCTTATGGAAGTAACTGACAAGGGACCTCTGGTGTTTTCTAGATGGGCATTGAAGATTTAAATATGTGGATGAAAGCAATGTTGTCATTTAGTTGCCTAAAATGATGATGACCATGTAAGTTGACTGACAGTACTGAATGGCTAGGTGATTTTTTTTTTTTTATAATATAGGAACATATATGATAAATATACTACTTTGTCAGATTTATAATGGATTGGTGAGTTGTAATGTCCATATACATATCTTTTAATGATGATTTGAATAAAACAATGGTTTATGGAGAGCAAGTGCCTTTGGAATCAATGAGGTATGCCTATAAAATTGTCATAAATTCAGATCGTTTAGAAAGTGCACACATATCCGGTCTAAAATATTTGTATTGGAAGAGTTTGTTATTATTATTAGTAGTAATTGTTATTTTACATTGCAATGACTAAAGTACTTGTTTTGTCATTTTGTGTTTTAATTTTAACCTTTTTTTTCCACTTGATTTGTTGTAATTTTAATTTTTTCCCTATTGATTTGTCCTAATTTTAGTTTTTCTCCTCTATGATCTTTTTTTTTACTCAATTGATTTGTTTGGATTCCACTACTCCTCTTCACGATTTAAGGTAGGGTTTATATTGAATTAAAAAAAATAATAAAAATAATAATAATGAAGTGTTTAAGACTTTAAGGTAAAAATGGAAATTAAATATATATAAATTTAAGGTAAAAGTGGAAATTAAATACATGGATAGGGGAAAATTCGGCCATGTCCTTGTACATGGACATGGTCAAATTCATGTATGTCCCTGTCCATGTACAGGGACATGCCCAAATTTATTAAAGTATTGATGAAATATTAAAACATAAAATGAAATAGTTTAACAATATTTGTTTATCAATGGTGCCTCGCGCTTTGCAACCCTAGCACTCTGCAACAACGAAGTTTTTGATGCACGCCCTGACACCAGAGATTTTTCGTTAAAGTCCAAGCTCGGAAGGTGAAAACCTCATGAGGTCACTACACACCCACAATGAGTTCGAGAGAGGGGGGGGAACCCCCCTCGTACAGCGACATCACTGCCAACGACAGGAACAGACTCCGTGCTAAGAGCCCTGCCTTTGAGCCATTGACGCACCTGCGAGATCAGCTCTTCATCCAAGAACAAGGACTCAAAAAAGAAATGGAGCTAGAACCCAAAACGTCTCATCCAAAATCTTTCAAAGGATGGGACCCAGGCAAGTGTATACCGCAAATGGAAAAACCCCCACACTATCACATCAAATCAACACGCGTAGGGGAGCACACTCAGTTCATGATGGATCATGCATTGATCGGCAAATTTGTGGGCCTTTGGCCAACCGAACATGATCTTACACACTGGATCAAGGACTGGTGGAACCCCAAAGGTGATTATGAAGTCCATCTCAGTTCCAAGGGTTTTTTCACAATAATGCTATACAACCTCGAAGACAAGGACAAAATCTTCGACAATGGACCGTAATTCTATAATTCAATGGGACTGTTTATGAGATTTTGGACAGATAGATTCAGCCCAGAGAAGGAAGACTTTACAAGAGCACCAGTATGGATCCATCTGTACTCATTGCCCCAGGAATTCTGGCTGGAATAAATACTCATGGGCATCGGAAACACCGTGGGACGATACGTCAAAGCTTCGGAGGCTACAAAGATGAGAAAGTACACCTCATATGCCCACATCTGCATCTATATGGACATCTCAAAGGCCCTGCCAGGATCTATCACGCTAGAATATTAGGATGACAAATGGAACCAAACAATTGATTACGAGCACATACCCTTTCATTGTAGGAAGTGCCACGAGCATGACCACCTATTCAGAGACTGCCCTCTAAACGCTATAGCCACCAATATTAATGAAAGCAAGCAAAAGGATGGCTTCGCCAATGTCACAGGCAGGCAGAAAAACCCATCAAGGAAACAAAACTAGAGCACGATTCCAAATATCCCAACTAAAAACTCCTATGACGTTTTGAATCAGCTACCAGAAGAGGAGGAAATACAGAACCCCCATCAAGCAAAAACGTAGGCGAAGGGAAAAAGCACTGAAGCACCAAATATAACCCAATCAAAGGAAACAACCCATGCAACACAAACAGGCACAGACAGAGATACCACCATGCTCATGGATGAAACGGATCTGGCAGACATAGATCTGGAAAAGTTGGAGGAAGCCCTCAATAAAAAAAGACTGCAACATATCCTGGTAGATCAGCGCCGCAAAGTTCATAAAGTGTTCACCAACTCCACAGTGGGATCTACCGCTAGACTAGGTATTACGGTAGATCCAGGATCAGAACCCAAGAGAGTAATCGGAAAACAAGAGAAGGGGATGCAAAATAGCCTATCATCTTATTAAAGAGGCAGGGAACCTGATGATCATCTCAGGCCAGATACAGAGGTTATCAGAGGGATACCTCCACCCCCCTCCACCTTCCTCATGATGAAGACAATTACTTGGAATATCAGAGGGCTCAATGGTATATCCAAGCAGAGGATCCTCCGAGAGTGTATTAAATCTGAAAACCCGGATGTCCTTCTTCTGCAAGAAACTAAGTGTGCAGGCCAGGAAGCTAAAAATATCTTCCGACGCAGCTGGAGAGCCTAGATTTCTTTTACCAAGATTCAATGGGAGCCTCTGGAGGACTAGCCATTCTCTAGAATCCAAACACAGTCTCTCTGCAACAACCGTTCTCCACGACCGGCACTCTAACGGCTTACTTCACAGTCACAGGATCCACAAAGGAAGGAGCCATCACAAATGTCTACGGTCCGTAGACAGCCCAAGAAAAGGAGAGCTTCATGCAAATTCTACATCATGTCAAAACTCTTTTACATACGCCACACTAGATCATCGGCGGCGACTTCAATACGATCTTGATGCTGGAAGAGAAAACTGGAGGAACAAAACGGCTGGAGCAGGACAATGGTAAGTTCAAAACCCTAATAGAGCAACTAAACATGGTTGACATGGAAACCCGAAATGGAATCTTTATCTGGTCCAATAGAAGAACATGACACTAGCATGTAGCCTGCAGATTAGATTGCTTTCTTGTTGCTGAAGCCCTTCTTGAGAGTGATCAGGCAATGGAATAAAACATAATGCCAAAATCAAGGTCGGACCACTAGCCTATTGCCTTCTGCCTGGACTCGAGTATCACCCCCAGACCCAAACCCTTCCGCTTTGAAAATTTATGGCTCTCCCACCCAAACTTCCACCAGCTGGCTCACACTTGGTGGGCCCAGGCAGAAATAGATCATGGTACTCACATGTATAAATTCCAGTAGTGCCTCAAGAACTTCTAGCAACAATTGAAGAGCTTGAACAAATCCACTTTTGGAAATATCTTCCAAAGGCAGAAGGAGATCGAGTGCAAACTCGAAGACCTACAACGAACCTTCATCTTAGGAAGCAGAACTCCAGACCTAGTGAAGGAAGAGGAGCAACTACAAGCATAAATGGAGGTATGTAGAGAACAAGAAGAAATCCTTTGGAGGCAAAAATCCATGGTTCAATGGCTTAAAGAAGGGGAGCGAAACACAAAATTCTTTCACAGAGCGATGACACACCGAAGATACATCAATTGAATCACCCAATTGGAGGATGCTCAAGGCATCCCCATAAGAGATCATGACCAAATCATGGAGGAACTCAACTCTTATTACAAAGATCTCCTCACAGAGACCAATATGAATAGG
The DNA here is from genome assembly GCA_032191745.1 of Picea mariana. Lineage (NCBI taxonomy): Eukaryota > Viridiplantae > Streptophyta > Pinopsida > Pinales > Pinaceae > Picea > Picea mariana. The sequence goes on along the minus strand of JASDQU010735979.1, from coordinate 136,468 downwards.
GAAGAAGCAATCTAGAAAATAACCAAGCACATACCCCCATTGATTACCCTTGAGCAAAACAGAGCACTACTAAGGCCAATCACTCAGATGGAAGTGGACATGGAAACAAAGGAAATTCCCCCAGGGAAAGCACCAGGTCCGGATGGCTTCACCATGGATTTTTTCCATCACTGCTGGGACATGATAAAGGAATACATCTGGCTGGCGTTAGAAGAATCAAGAACCTCTGGACAAGTGCTCTCTACACTCAATGCAACGTTCATCACTCTAATCCCTAAGGAGGAGCATGTCACTCACCCAAAGCAGTTCAAACCAATCTCCCTCTGTAATGTCATATATAAAATAATCACAAAGGGTTATTGCTACTCGCCTCAAGCTGCTCCTGCCTTTCATTATCTCCAAAGAGAAAGCCGGCTACATAGAAGGGAGACAAATCATGGACAGTGTCATTCTGGCTAATGAGGTGATCCACTCTCTGAAAGCAAGCAAAACACCAGGTATGTTTATCAAACTCAATCTCTCAAAAGATTTCGATAGATTAAGATGGAAATACTTGCGATCAGTGTTGGAGTCCTTTGGCTTTGATAAAATCTGGGTCAAATGGGTTCTTAAGCTCACCTCCTCAGCTTTTTTTTCCATTCTAGTCAATGGGACACCCTCCCAGCCCTTCCATTCCACCAGGGGAATCAGACAAGGTGATCCTCTCTCCCCCTTCCTCTTTGTGCTTATGGTAGAAGGACTAGGTTGCTATCTCAAAGCAGTGGTTCTTAAAGGATCCCTCAAAGGGATGCCCCTTCATAACCTCCACCCAACACCCTTGCACAACCAACTTATCAACAACAACTTACTTATGAACACCCCTACTGTCCAAGAGGCTACAAAGCTCAACTCAATTCTCTCTGATTTCACGGAAGCCTCAGGAATGCTTCTAAACCTGAACAAATCCAAACTCTACTCTTTCAACACGTCGACCACGGTTCAAAATCATCTTTCAAGACTTCTAGGAATCTCTAAAATCTCCCTTCCTTCCATTTACCTTGGCATACCCCTCACTGGAGAGCCAGCGTGATCCATCTCATGGGACAACCTACTTCTGTCTATCGCCAACAGGCTGAATAACTGGACCTTTAGACCTCTGAATATTGCTGCTAGACTGGTACTTATCAAGTCAATCCTGCAATCTCTACCCACCTACCTCTTCACTTCTCTGGCAATGCCCATTTCGATCATTCGGGCAATCAGGAGCCTCCAACGGAATTTCCTGAGGCAGGGACACCAAAACAATAAAAAGTTGGCATTAGTTGGATGGGATAAACTTTGTAAGCCCAAAAAGTTTGGAGGGTTAGGACTACATGATCTAGGAAAGCTTAATCAGGTCATGGGGGCCAAAATGTGGTGGAGATGGCTGCAGCATCCGACAAAAATTCGGGCGCAAATATGGAAACAAAAGTATGCCCCGAACACACAGCCTGACCAATTAATCAGATTCAATGAACATATCCAGGGATCCAATATATGGAACACTGCCTGGGAAAATCACCCTCTTATCCAGAAGCATCCTTTCTGGGAAGTGAGAAATGGGGAAAGTGCACTCTTCTGGCAGGACTCATGGAAACAACTACCCCCTCTCAGTGACTTGGAAAGCCTCAATCCTCTCAAACAAAGGTTACATCCAAATATCTTCAGGAAAGTTAAAGACCTATGGATTCCAACTCACAGAAGCCAACCCTGGAGACAATGGAAAACAGAGCGAACAAAATTACAACTCATGGATGATATTGACCTTCTACCCTGGAAAGAATGTGCACTGCATCGAAAAATTCCAATCAAAGAGGGACCAGACATCCTCCGATGGGGCCACTCTATAACAAGTATCTTCTCAGTTAATGAAGCATACTACCTACAAGGAAACTACCACAACCAAAGCCCTGAAATAATCTAGAGTAAAATCTGGCAAAGCTTTCTTTGGCCCAAAGTATCCATTTTTCTTTGGCTCATAGCTCAAAACCATATCCTCACATGGGATAATCTTTTAAAGAAAGGATTTATAGGTCCCTCCAGATGTACCCTATGTCAACAAAGAGAGGAAACCATCAAACATCTCTTCAACAATTGCCACTACAGTCAACAGATATGGGATTGGGGGGCCCAAGCCATGAAATGATCCAACTGAAACTGAGGCAGCATCAGGGACACACTCGCTAATTGGGAGACGATCTCCTTCCATAATCCAATTCTCCAACGCATCTGGAAGCTGCTCCTGGGATTCACCTTATGGGCAGTTTGGAAAGAGAGAAATAAGCGAATCTTCCACTCAAAAAATTCCCTTCCCACTATTATGTGGGAGAGGGTTAAGAAGCTAATTCGAGAAAAAATCCATAGTAAACCTTGGCACCACGAAGACCTGCAATGCATTCCAGAGGAGGAAAACATACTTAGAAGCTGGGACATTCAAATTCGCATGCAAAATCAGGTGAAGACTAAAGGCAGACGAGCCAATAGCCCCACGATATGGACCCCACCTCCATCAATCTTCATTAAGCTAAACTTCGATGGGGCCTCCACGGGAAACCCTGGACCAGCAGGTTTCGACACCGTCCTTTAGAACCACACTGGTGGGATCATTCACCTGATGGTTGGCTTTCTGGGTGAGAATACAAACAATGTTGTGGAGCTCATAGGCCTTGTCAGGGGCCTCCATGTTTCCATTCAAAACCATTACCATCAGATCATCGTTGAGGGAGATTCCCAAATTATCATCCAACTCATCTCCAAAATCCTGCATGGAGAACATCCTAGGCAAATCTCCCCCAGCTGGAGACTCTCAGGCCTTCTGGAGGATTTTGGAGATCTCATCCACCCCAACCTCACTTTAATCCCTTCTCATGTGAAATGAGAAGGAAACAAAGTAGCGGATCACCTGGTGAATACTGGAGTTGATACCAAGTCAGAACTCATCCATTGGCAAGCCCATCTCTTTGACGATATAGATCTCTCAAGGTGATGCAGAGACCTTGCAAACATAGACTCCTCAGCCTTGGATGAGGTGACACACGATGATGCCTTTCCACATGGCTCAGCATCAAGCCACAACTTAAATGTTGCAGGCCGCTCCCCATCCCTTCAACATTTACGATGGTAGCTGGCCATTACATCCACTATACGGAGGCAGAACTTCTCCCTCATGCGAATGCACTAGCACAACCAACATTCATTATGATAGAGTTAATAGGAAGCCATGTGATGTCATCATTTGGAAAATTGAAAGTTGGAGAGCTTGGACAAAGCTGGTTCATTCTTGTTTTGGACCTCCCCGCCGGTTGGGAGCTTTGGTGAAATTTTCTTTGTATCTCCATTCACCCCTCATCCACAATGACAAGGAAGCGAGGCAGGCCTCATCGAGGCTCAGCCTGGTACACCCACAAAGAGCAGAGACAAAGAAGGCAAAACCTTGAGCGTGCTCTGTCAATGGTGACTTCCATCCTCCAGTAGAGAGCACGAGCCGACCGCTTGGCACTCCATGCCATTATAGCTAAGCCTGGGATAGAGCGTAGCACGCACACCCTTGCAATTGATCCTGGAAGCTATCTGAAGGGAGGAGTTGTGGACGAGTTTCCAACCTTTTATGTCAAAGAAACGCCATACCCGGAGGATTTCGCGACCACCCTGGAACCCCAAGCCATTGTGCCTGAAACACAGGCTGGAAGCGGTCTGAAGGGTGAGCCTACAGAAGAATTCCCAATTTGTTATGTCAAAGAGATACCGTGGACGGGTGACTACAGCCCCAACTGCCATGCTGAGAATGTAACGAGCGAGGATGAGGCTCGGGATAATGCCTGCGCAGAGATGAATGTGGATGAGACCAGAGCAGGGATGAACGTGGATGCGGCCAGAGCAGAAATGAACGTGAATGAGGCCAAAGCAGGGATGAACGTGGAAGTGGGGAATGAAACCTTGATGAGGTAGTAAACAATGATTTGCATGGTCCACTCCTCCATGTAGAGCATCTGGATCTCATGTTCGAACTTCGAGGCCACATGGCAGACCAAGAGCATAGAGCCCTCCTCATGGGACAACGTCTGGACCTGCTCCTTGATGCGTACTCCAATGCTCCAGCAAAGCAAAAATGTCCAATGTGCGTGCAGCCGTTTTCCATCCCAGCTAGATCTACATGTCAGAAAGGCAATGGTGACAGGTCACCGGGTATCTGAGTTCTCCTATGCTAGTTTGTTTTTTCATCATGTTGTTGCCCAATGTTAACTTGAACTATGGCCATCTGTCCTGGTTTCCTTTGGGTAGGACAGAGGGAAAAACAGTTTTTAGCTTATCTTCCTAGACTTATGTCACCCCAAACTATGTTGGTTTCCGGTAAAATGACAACATTTTTGGTGGCTCAGGACGACAATATCTCTGTGTATTTTTGTCAATGTTTCTTTGTTAACTTAATATAGCAGGTACTATCCTTTTTTACTTAAAAAAAACAAAAAAAAACAAAAAATATTTGTTTATCGAGTTGTCTAATGTTTGTTGCTAGTTTATCCAAGGTGGTTAGTAGACTCGAGCATATCATATCCATGGTAGTTGGTGGATCCTATGTTTAAAACAAAAAGAAACATCAATCCTAATCAACTTAAAGAATCCTATTTTAATATGTAGAATCAAATCACTGGAATCTTCTTTTTTGCAAAAATAAAATAAAATAGTTTAATATGAGGGTTTTATTCATTCTTCTTAACAATAGTGATGTATAAATTTAAGTTAAAAGTGGAAATTAAATATATGGACATGGTTGAATTCGGGCCTGTCCCTGCACATGGACATGGTCGAATTCGAACTTGTCAACATTCTAAAACAAAAGCTGTAAAAATTCTTAAAAATTAATTAACTGGGACATGGATATATTTACCTAGACCAACGACAACAAACAACATCAATGACCTCCAACACCAACCAACAACAACAACCACCTGCAACAACCTCCAACAACAACCACCCACAACAACCGCCAGCAACACCGACCACCATAACTGACCGCCAGCACCAACCACCAACGGAAACGTCCACCAACACCAACCAAGAGATAAAACTAATCTGTTGGACATATTGTCATTCATGTTTTGTCATTGATGTCAACAGTCATAATAAGCAGAGTAGCAAGGTTAAGCTCAGAAGGTTTATCAAATGCAGAGATAGGCTAAAGCAATTCGTGATTATTGTTGATCACGATAGGATCAACAATGTTCCTATGATAAAATCTCAGGAAGGTTAGTGATATATAGAGATCAAAGCTCAGAAGATATGGCGCGATGAAACTTATATCAAATCTAGACCGTCGATGCACAAACACCAGATCAACGACAGGGATGAATTGCGGAGAGCGAAAGAAGAATTAAACTACTCGTCAGTTACAATCCATCAATTGATATAGATCGTCAGATCTCATAGCTCCAAATATCTATGACTACGGTTTATCCAACAAATGATGATATTAATCCAGATTAAATCGTGACTGTCGGATGCGCAATCCCCGGATCAACGGCAGGGATGAATTGCAGAAATCGAAAGGAGAATTAAATATCACGCTTGTTCCAATCCCATAATTATTCAGGACCATCCAATCTTATAGCCTTAAATATCGATGATTGTGGTTGACTCACCAACAATGCACAACTTCATATTGTGAAATTTGGGTGTTGAGTTAAATCACTCGCAAGTTGTGGTTCTGCAATCATAGTCGACTGTTGATCTACTTCAGTGTCTTCATAAACGTTGGATCACTTTAAAGTGGAAGGATAGGATAAGAAGAAAAAATTTGAGAATTTGATTATTCGAACACTCGTCAGTCATCAGATCAAACATGAATTCCTGTCAGTCATCAGATCATCTTAAAGTGGAAGGACAGGATAAGTAAGGTAAGATCTGAGATCTCATTTATGCGAATTTCCGCCAGCCGTTGGATCATTCTAAGTGGAAGGAAATGATAAGCTAGAAGAGTTGCACCATAGACAGATCAAGCCGATGATCCAAGATCCAGATCGAATGAACATCTTTCACTTCGGGTCTAAAGATGTGAGGAGGTTACGTTGCAGAAATTTTGAGATTTGGAATACCCGAAGCTCGGAAATCCGAAATGAATAAGGACCATCGGATTTGGAGGACATACAATGATCATTGGATCAGGTTTGTTGGCCAACATACCACATCAAAAAGGACACTCAACAGACCATGTCAGCAAAGGGCATATGGGATACCACATCAACAAGGATACAAGTCGTCTGATTTGAAAGATCACTTCAGGATCATTCTCAATCGTTGATCTATTACAGTGGAAGGATAGTGTAAGTTGAAATATTAACCAGCAATAAGCGGTCTCCACTATTTTATGACTAACTCAGCAGGTGATCACTCCATAGGAAAGAAGCGCTTGAGATTTGAAATCTCCGAAGTCCCAAGATCTAGAGTAAAAGGTGGCCATCCATCTCGATTATTGATTAAGTTCTAGCTGTCAGATTTAGTAGTAAAAGGATGACTGTAAGGATCAAAGCTGATCGTTGATCTGTTTCCTTGAAATAAACCATCCGATCTATTTTGAAGATTTGAAAAGTTGAAAACCCGAAGTTCTAAAGGGCGAAGTCCTGTCAGTCGTCCATCTCGTAAGAAGATTAAATCGTGACCATTGATTTGATAAGCGCTCAATCACTCGTTTGGCTTAGCATCTGGTTACCGCCACTGGTCATATGGAACAAGAGATATACGAGAAAAAGATAATAAGTTGCTAAAGTTGAGAAGCCCATGGTTCTATGCCTATGATAAGATATAAATGGTTTGAAGGAAGCACCTATGTAGAACTCTGATTCTGCGATAATAACAGAGATTCAGATCAAATTAAAAGGATGAAATTGATCTATGAATATGATCAATTTATGAAAAACCTTCTCGGGAAAATAAATAAATGGTAATTAAGATTAATTAATCGAAGAGGTGCGATGATGAAAACAAAGGGATGCAGTTTTGTCACTCTCACACTGTTTTAAGAATATGTAATCAAGGAAGAGTCTTGAGAAGAAGAGTGTCTCTGCAGTCCGAATCGGAGAATATATTAAATCAGAGAAGTAGAGAGAGATGCAGTAAAAGACTTTATACAGAAGCTTGTCTAGATTCATAAAATCAAGGGTGGTTGGGTGGTGCAAGGGCAAGTTGGTGCCTACAGAGGGAGTTGGTTCTTCCTTGTTAGTTGTAGTTGACTAAATAGGGGGTTGTAGCCTCCTACCAGTTGGTGTTGCTGAACTAGGGCGTGGGTGCATCCTTATCAGTTTGTGTTGATCGAAAAGGAAGAATATCTTCCTTCTATGTAACATGTAAAGCAAATTTTGCAATTAATAGAAAAGATTTTGTGGTTTTCCCAATTGGGTTCCATGATAAAATGTTGTGTTAAAATTTTGTTTTCATTAATAAATGAAAAATTGATATCATTGTTGTGTCATTGATTCACCCCCCCCCTCTCAGTGATAAGATCCGATCCTTCAATTGGTATCAGAGTAGGTTCCTTCAGTACAATCTAAGAAACTTGAAGGTAGATCCTGAAGATGGATCAATAAGAAGGAATGTCAAACAAGAAAGCACCATTGTTCAATGGAGGAGGCTATTCTCTGTGGAAAATAAGAATGAAAAAATTCATGTTGTCTCTTGGTTTTGATATCTGAAAATCAGTTGTATATGTTTACACTGCACCAACTACTCCACCCAAAGACACTGCAGAAAAGAAAATTTGTAATGAAAACTCAAGAGAAGTTAACGGAATTCTAGCAGGGTTGAATAATTCTATATGTGTGAAGGTTATGTATTTAAAATCAGCCAAAGAAATCTGGGACAAGTTGGAGGTTGTATATGAAGGATATGACAAAGTCAAGGAATCCAAACTACAGACCTATAGAGCTTAGTTTGAAAATATGAAAATGAAAGAAGAAGAAAATATTGCCGAGTAATTTCATAGGGTAGATGAAATGGTTAAATCAATTACAGTGGCATGATAAGAGATTACAGATAAACCCATTGTGCAAAAAATACTAAGGTCATTACCTATGAGATATGATGAAAATATTTCTTCAATTGAAGATAGATCTGATCTAGACACACTCACAGTTGATCAGCTCCATGGAATTTTCACAGCACATGAAATGAGAATAGGGAATGATAAATAAGCAAAAGATGAAACAATTTTCAAATCATTTAAGACAAAGATACATCAGAATAAAAAACCTCAATTCAACCACCATGAAGAATCTAATGTGGAAGAAGCCAATTTCATTAGAAAACTTCAGAAAGGATTAGGTAAGTACACAGGCAAGATTCCTCTCAAATGTTTTAACTGTGGAAAAGTTGGTCATTTTGCATCCAAGTGTCCCTATCCAAAGGAGGACTCTGAAGATGAAGAAAACAAAACCAAACAATATAAGAAGAAGGAAAAACCCAACTACAAGAAAAAAATTTACAAAGGGAAAAAGAATTTTTACTCAAAAGAAGAAAACAACAGTTCATCAGAGTCTAGTGACAATGATGAATCTGATGATGATGAAGTCATTTTCTTAGGTATTGAAGAATCTAATGAGATAGAAAAAATCAAACATGAGAAAGAGTTAGAATATGAAGTAGAAGTTAATATAGAGGAAGAACTTCTCAGTGCCTTGGATGAATTAAGAAAATACAAAACGAGATATAGACAACTAAAATTTGTTGTAGTTGAACAAAAGGAAAAACATGAACAAGAAGAAAAGGAGATGGAAAAACTCATGATAAACCTGAAAAAACAAATCCTAGAAGCAAATAAGATTGAAGAAAGTCTGGAAAAGTCTCTTAAAGAAAAACAAATAACCTGTGAATGAATGGAGGCAGAAATAGTTCACCTAAAAAAAGAATTGGATGCAAAAATCATTCAAACAAGATACAAAAATAGCTCTAAAATATTAGACAAGATTATTACCATGCAAAGGGATTCAGGTAATAAAAATGGAATAGGTTATTCTCAAAAGGAAATCCAAGTTAACTCAAAATCTTATGCAGATGCTCTCCTCAATACATTCAATAAGAAAAATGAAGAGAAGATAAGTAATGATCATAACTCCAGAGAATTACTTCCACCCATCAGAAAGGAAGACAAGACAATACCAAAGAAGTTTTATCAAAACATGTATCCTCACATTTTCCTTGGTTATTTCTTTACGTGCTCTAACTTCGGACACAAAGCTATAAATTGTAGAGCATATAGAAGGAAAAATCTGAAGGTTACAACTATATCCTTACGAATAACCAAGCAGTAAATCAAGTTAAAAGCATAAACTATAAATCCTTTGCACCTCTACAAGAAGGGGACCTAGAGTTATTTAGATGTCATAACTATGGACATAATGCCATTAATTGTAGATTAATGAAAGTCTCAGAACAACCAAAGTTCATTAGAGAGAAAAAGAAACTTTGGAGAGAAAAAACATCAAAAAAGGAATGTCTTATTGCCCTAAAAGCTCAAGATAAAAAGGATCTCTGGTATGTTGAGAGTGGATTCTCAAAACATATGATAGGTAATAAGAACATGTTTTTAGACTTGAAGAAACAAAAGGGTAAAGTTACATTTGGTGATAATGCTTCAAGTAACATACTTGGGAAAGGCACCGTGAGCTTGGGAAAATACAAAGCCATAAATGTGCTACTTGTCGAAAAACTGAAGCCTAGTTTATTAAGTGTCAGCCAAACCTGTGATCAGGGGCACTTCTGCATCTTTAATTCCCAAAAATGTGAGATTAGGAGATAAGACATAGGAAAATTAGTTGGTACTGCTCCTAGAACTCCTGAAAATGTATATATACTAGATGCAAAATTGAATGAGGAGTGTCATGTAAATTTAGTAGATGAAAGGTGGATATGGCACAGAAGGTTGGGGCATATTAACTTTGACAATCTAGTGAAAGTCAACAATCTTGGTGCAGTAAGAAACTTGCCAAAGATCATAAAACCCTCAAATGCTATGTATAGACATTGTCAACTAGGGAAGCAAACTAGAATAAGGTTCAAGGAAAAATAATAATCAACCTCAAAACCTTTAGAGCTTGTTCACACTGGCCTATGTGGACCTACAAGGACCAAGAGTTTGCAAGGAGAGTCTTACTTTGTGTTTCTCATTGATGATTTTACTAGAATGGGTTGGATATGTTTTCTCAAAGAAAAATCAGAAGAACTTAACAAATTCAAAGCCTTTAAAACCATTGTTGAAAATGAAATGTAGACAAAAATCAAATGTCTTAGATCAGAAAATGGTGGTGAGTTCACCTCAAAAGAGTTTGATCTCTTCTATGAAACCCATGGAATAAAAAGACAATTCTCTGCTGCCAGAACACCTCAACAAAACGAGATTGTTGAGAGAAAGAATATAACAGTTCAGGAGGTTGCAAGGACTATGCTCAATGAAGCAAAGTTGTCAGATGGATATTGGAGGGAAGCTGTAAGCACAACAATATATATATTGAACTGAGGTTAGCTTAGGTTTAATAGTGATAATACTCCTTATGAACTATGTTTTGGAAGATCTCCATCAGTAAAATACTTCAAGGTCTTTGGAAGTAAATGCTACATCAAAAGACTTGATGAGAATCTTGGAAAATTTGATGCTAGATTTGATGAAGGTATTTTTCTTGGATATTCTTCAGACAAGAAAGAATACATATGCTACAATATTAGATCACATAATATTGTTGAGAGTGAATATGTCAAGGTGGATGACCTAAAAATGATAAGGATGAAAAATCAAGAGACCATACTTGAAAGTGAAGATGAAGATGATGATGAGACAATCAACACACAAGTAGAAGTAGAAGAGAATGAAAAATAAAGGGAAGAGGATGATATGGATACTAGTGAAGATGAAGAAGATAGTCAATATGGAGAGATAAGAGAATAATTCCCAATAAGAGGCACAAAGACACCCTCAAGAATTACTCAAAAGAATCTTCCTGAAGAATTGATTATTGGAGATGTGAATGATGGAGTGCACACAAGAAGACAACTACTGTATCAAATAGAAATAACACTGTTGTCACATATTGATCCCAACTCAATCAAAGAGGCATGTAAATATGAGAATTGGTTCAAAGCTATGAATGAAGAATTGGACCAAATTGAAAAAAATAAAACTTGGGAACTAGTTCCAACACCAAAAAACAAAAATGTCATTGGAACTAAATGGGTGTATAAAAACAAAATGAATGAGAATGGGTAGGTAATCAAGAACAAAGCCAGATTGGAATGTAAAGGATATACTCAAGTTGAAGGAGTAGACTATGAAGAATCCTTTGCACCTATGGCTAGCTTAGGGGCAATTAGGATGTTCCTAGATTTCTCAAGCTATAGAAAATTTAAAGTGTACCAAATGGATGTCAAGTCAGCATTTCTCAACGAAAATTTAGAAGAGGAAGTCTATATTGAGCAACCAGAAGGGGTTCAATTAAATAACAAAGGATACTATGTCTGTAAACTAAAGAAAGCACTCTATGGGCTAAAACAAGCACCTAGAGCATGGTATGCAAGGCTAGATTATTACTTACAAAAACAGATCCTAAAAAGGGGATCAACATACAACAATCTTTATTGTAAAATTGATGGTAATAACATGATTATTGTGGAAGTATATGTTGATGATATTATATTTGGCAGTGATGATGAAAAAAATGAGTAAGGACTTTGCTAGGATGATGCGATAATAATTTGAAATGTCTTTCCTTGGAGAATTGAATTTCTTTCTTGGATTACAAATAATACAGTCCAAAAGAGGTGTCTTTATCCATTAGTCTAAGTATGTTAAAGATATTCTCAAGAGATTCCAGTTAGAGGATTGCAAACCTGTTAGTACACCTATGACAGTTGGATGAAAACTAAGCAAGGATGAGAGTCCAAAGATGTAGATCCAAAACACTACAGATCAATGATTGGCAGTTTACTCTATGTAACAACTTCCAGACCTGATGTCAAGCAAGCTGTTGGGATGGTGGCTATATTCCAAGTAGCACCAAGAAGAGCCATGTTCAAACTGTAAAAATAATATTTAGGTATTTGAAAGGAACCATAGATCTTGGTTTGTGGTACCCTAGCAAGGATTAATTCACTTTAAAAGCCTATTTAGATGTTGATTGGGCAGGAAGTGTAGATGACAGAAAAAGTACAAGTGGAGGAGCATTCTTTTTGGGAGAAACATTGGTAGCTTGGATAAGAAAGAAATAGTCCTCAATTTCTCTGTCTAGCATTGAAGCTGAGTATATTGCATTAGCAGAATGTTGCACACAAGTGGAATGGATGAAACAAATCCTACAACACATCAAAATAGTATTTGAAAAACCTACTATTATCCACTGTGATAATAAAAGTGCCATAAGTCTCTCTAAGAACCCTATCCAACACTCAAAATTGAAACACATTCCCATAAAGTACCACTATCTAAGAGATCAGGCTGAAAATAAGAAAATTAAATTGGAATATGTTCCAACACAAGAAAAGGTGGTAGATATTTTCACAAAACCCTTAAGTAGAAATGTATTTGAATATATCAGGAAAACATTGGGAGTAATCCTTCTTCCAACCTAAATCTCTCAAGAAAATAATGCATCAGTTGGCATCTATTCAGGGGAGACAACAATCAACGTCAGAAGGAGTCATTCAGTTATAACGAGAAAAGTGAGATTGCAGGAGGAGTTACCAATGTTCAAGTCTCTGATCAAAAGTATTTATATAGACAGATCATAGGAGAAGAAACCCTTTTCCATTGATGTCAAAGGGGGAGAGTAACTTTAGTGGAGAGATGAAACATCACAGGGGGGATTTGTGTATGAAGTTAGTGTATTGCCCTCAATGAAAAAAGGGGGAGATTGTTGGACATATTTTCATTCATGTGTTGTCATTGATGTCAACAGTCATAATAAGCAGAGAAGCAAGGTTAATCTCAGGAGGGTTAGAAAATGCAGATATAGGATGAAACAATTCGTGATTATTTTTTATCGCGATAGGATCAACAATGTTCCTATGATAAAAGTTTAGGAGGGTTAGCGATATATAGAGATCAAATCTCATAAGAGATGGTGAGATGGAACTCAAATCAAATCCAGACCGTTGATGCACAAACACCAGATCAACGACAAGGATGAATTGCAGAGAGATAAAGCATAATTAATCTACTCTCCAATTACAATACCACAATCGGTCTAGATCGTCAGATCTCATAGCTCCAAATATCTACGACTGCGGTTGATCCAACAAATGATGAGATTAAGCCAGATTAAATCATGATCGTCAGATGCACAATCGCCAGATCAACGATGGGGCTGAATTGCGAAGATCGAAAGGAGAATTAAATATCATGCTTGTTCTAATCCCACAATTATTCAAGACCATCCAATCTTATAGCCTCAAAGATCAACGACTGTGGTTGACTCACCAACAACGCACAACTTCATATTGTGGAATTTGGGTGTCAAATTAAATCACTCGCAAGTTGTGGTTCTGCAATCATAGTTGACCATTGATCTTCTTTAGTGTCTTCATAACCGTTGGATCACTTTAAAGTGGAAGGATAGGATAAGCAAGGAAAAAGTTGAGAATTTGATTATCCGAACACCCATTGGCCATCAGATCAAACATGAATTCCTGTCAGTCGTCGGATCATCTTAAAGTGGAAGGATAGGATAAGCAAGGTAAGATCTAAGATCTCACTTATGAGAATTTTCGTCAGCTGTTGGATCGTTCTAAGTGGAAAGACAAGATCAACTAGAAGAGTTGCACCCTAGACAGATTGAGTTGTTGATCCAAGATCCAGATCGAACAAACATATTTCACTTTGGGTCTAAAGATGTGAGGAGGTTACGCTCTGGAAAATTTGAGATTTGGAATACCTGAAGCCCAGAAATATGAAATGAATAAGGACCATCAGATTTCGAGTAAATATGATGATCATTGGATTAGGGTTGTTGGTCAGCAGACCACGTCAGCAAGGACACTCAACAGACCATGTCAGTAAGGAAGGTTGGTTGACCATGTTAGTAAGGATACATGGAAAACCACATCAGAAAAGGGCATATGGGAGACCGCATTAGCAATGATACGAGTCATATGATTTGAAATATCACTCTGGGAGCATTCTTGACCATCGATCTACTACAGTGGAAGGATAGTGTAAGTTGAAATGTTAACATACAGCAAGCGGTCTCCACCATTTTATAACTGACTCACAGGTGATCACTCCGGAGGAAAGAAGGGGTTGAGATTTGAAATCTCTGAAGTCCGAAGACCTGGAGTAAAAGGTGGCCATCCATATCGATGCTTGATTAAGTTCTAGTCATCGGATTTAGCAGTGAAAGGATGAGTGTAAGGATCAAATATGACCGTTGATCCGTTTCTGTGAAATAAACCGTCCGATCTGTTTTGAAGATTTGAAAATTTGAAAGCTCGAAGTTCTAAAGGGAGAAGTCCCATCAGCTGTCCATCTCATCAGAAGATTAAATCATGACCATTGATTTGATAAGAACTCAAGCACTCATTTGGCTTAGCATCTGGTTACCGCCACTGGTCATATGGAATAAGAGATATACGAGCAAAAGATAATAAGTTGCTAAAGTTGATAAGCCCATGGTTCTACTCCCGTGATCACATAGAAATGGTTTGAAGGAAGCGCCTATGTAGAACTCTGATTCTGCGATAATAACAAAGATTCAGATCAAATTAAAAGGATGAAATTGATCCATGACTGTGATCAATTTATGAAAAACTTCTCGAGAAAATAAATAAACAATAATTAAGATTAATTAATCGAAGAGGTGCGATGGTGAAAACAAAGGGACACATTTGTGTCACTCTCACACCCTTTTAAGAATATATAATCAAGGAAGAGTGTTGAGAAGAAGAGTGTCTCTATAGTCCAAATCAGAGAATATATTAAATCAGAGAAGCAGAGAGAGATGCAGTAAAATACTTTATATACAAGCTTGTCCAGATTCAGAAAATAAAGGGTGGTTGGGTGGTGCAAGGGCAGGTTGGTGCCTGTAGAGGGAGTTGGTGCTTCCTTGTCAGTTATAGCTGAATAAACAGGGGCTTGTAGCCTCCTACCAGTTGGTTCTGGTGAACTAGGGTGTGGGTGCATCCTAATCAGTTGGTGCTAATAAAAAAGGAATAATATATTCCTTCTATGTAACACGTAAAATAAATTTTGCAATTAATAGAAAAGAGTTTGTGGTTTTCCCAATCGGGTTCCACGATAAAATACTGTGTTAAAATTATGTTTGCATTAATAAATGAAAAATTGATATAATTGTTTTGTCACTAATTCACCCCCCCCCTCTCAGTGACAGGATCTGATCCTTCATAATCTACATCAACCACCATTCAAGTAGTTCGGGAAAATGTGAATGGAGCAATGTGCAGGTGATATATAAAATGTTTTTCAGCCGAAATTGTTTTTTGGATGAAACATCTTTACGTTCGGTCGAAAAGTGTTACTGGAAAAAAAATCTGTTCGGCTAATATGATACACGAGAGTTAAGGCCATTGTCCAGGTATCATTTGATTTGACGTCTCAAGGCTCGGACGAAATAGTTTTCGGCCAAAAATATGTCTTTCGGTCGAAATAATTATTAGTTCAGCCGAAGAAAATGTCAGTAGGAATTTTGGAAACCCGATTCTCACAAAAGTGTTACCCAACTTCATGATTTCACCCGTATCAAAGATTCAAGAATATGACCTCAACATTAAACCAACTAAAATAATAAAAGGGAAAGCTTTATATCAGATGTTCACTAAAGGAAATGAAAAATACTTAGAATTATGTGAGAATGATCAAGTGAATGTTATCTTGAGTGAATAGGAAAATGATGAGTGGTATTCATATATCATTTATTATTTGAATAATCTATCATGTACTAACAACTTGATCATAAGAGAATATATTTGAGATTAAAATCCTTGAGATTTTGTTTAAATTAAGATGGTATTGGTTGGAGGAATCCTAATGGAATAATCCTTAGATGTGTCAACAAGGATGATGATAACAAGTTAGTTGAGGAATTCCATTCAGGATACTATGAGGGCCACTTTGCAGGCCATACCATCACACATAAAATATTGATGGAAAATTACTATTGATATGCATTGTTCGTTGATACTCATCATTATGTTAGGTCTTTTCAACCATGCCAGTTCTTCTAGGGAAACAACGATTACCTACTTTACCTTGGAAACTAGTTATTGTTGAATCACCTTTTAAATAGTGGGATTTGGATTTTATCAATGAATTTAAAGAGAATTATATTAATGGATATTGATGGGTCCTAACTTCCACAAACTATTTCACTAGGTGGGTAGAGGCCACACCAACAAAGAAGGAAATTGAACAAGTTGTAATGAATTTCCTTGAAGATAGAATAATCACAAGATTTAGTTCCCTAGACAAAATCAATAATATGAAGGCTTTTAGTTATTTGGATATGGCATTTTTTTTCTTCACGTATGGAGTTGTATTTTCTCATTCTTCCAATTATTACCGACAAGGAAATGAATTGGTTGAATCTAGTAATAAGAACCTAATGAATGTCATTAAGAAAACAATGGGTGACAATAAAAATAATTGGGATAACAAGATCAAATATGCACTAAGGGAAGACTGTATCACAACTAAGACTTCCACTAGGAAAATCCCTTTTCAATTAGTGTATCGAGTAGAAGAAAAATTGCCTATTAACCTCTAGATTCTAGTATTCCATATTATGCAACATTTTACAATAGATCAGGAAGCTTTGCAAGGAAGAATTGATCAACTTGTAGAGTTGGATGAGTCTAAAAGATTTTTTTTTAATCAAATGATGATAAATTAATATAAAATAAAAGGAACATTTTATCGTAAAGAAAGATATAGATATATAGAAGAGGGAGATTTTTTAGTCACGTGGGAAAAAAGAAAGGAAAATCTATGTATGCACAAGAAGTTTGATGGTCTTTGGCTTGGTCCTTTTAAAATTGAAAGAAATGATGGAGTTAATTCTTTCTACCTAGCTAGCCTTGATGGGGAGGAGTTTCCTTTTCTAGTTAATGGACAACTTCTCAATATTTACTTTGCAATTGGCACTTGATTTTCTAACAATAGGATTAGGTAGGATAGTTGTAGGTCATGTTGTGTGTTTCCTTTATGCTTATTGATTGATCTTCCTTATTTTTTTCAATTAGTGCTCTACTTTATACATTCACAATTAGTTTCATTTTGATTTAGTCTTGTCTAAAAGAATTAAAAAAACATGTATATGTACATTGAATTTTTTTTTTTCCGCATTTCATTTATATTTTCCATATACTAAGGGGATTTTATTGCCTTTCCATTTTGTTTCTAATGTTTTTAGGGTGATATGTAGTAGGTTTTTTCTTATATTGATGCAAAGTGAAGATCTTGGAGTTCTAGATATTGGTGAGGTAAACATGTCCTCTACGGTGAGCACATGTCCCCGTGCTGGAGCTAGAAGTTACCCCATCACATCTAGGGTTAACTAGATGATATTTTCTCCTATGATCTATATCACAAACAATAGTTCTGAGGATTAGATTCATGGTTCTCACAAATAATTGACCAACGATGTTTCCCACATTTTCTAAGCTAACTCTCATCTGATGACTACAGTGATTGGAACACATGAGGTACCTTGTTTTATTGCTTCATATTAAGTGTTAATGCCTTATGTATTTGGAATGAAATTAATGACCATGTGTTGAGTCGGATAATGGATCATGATGCTCTAATTTTTTTCCTTCTTACTTGTTTCACCTTGGTGGTCATCATCATCTCCTAGATAAGTGTTGTCACTCTTGGGAAGAGTTATACTACCGGGGGAATTTGAGAGGGACAACCTGTTCATATCCCAATCCATACATAACATTCTCCATATTTCATGATTTTTTTTGTCACCTCTTTTGGGTTGGTGTTCAAATGTCACACATATAGGTTCATTCTTCATAATCCCATGAGAAGAAGGAGCTTGAACGATTGAGGTTGATGTAACTTAATAAAAAAAAGGTAGAGAGAAAGATTCTAAAATCAAAATGAAAAGAAAATAAATGGAAAAGAACCAAAAGAAATAAATAATGAACAATGCCCCCTCATTATGAGGTCATCACCCTATGTCCTATGCAATGAATGAATATCTAAAGAAGGACTAAATGAAGTAAAACCAAAGTCAAAAGCTAGAAAAGGTTAAATGAATAAAGAAAAAGGAAAAAAGGGTTTGGAAAGACATAGTGTCAAGGAAAGGGAAACTCAATGCATAAGCACTTCCTCATTACAAAGGTGCTCATGTGGATGCATAATATCTTACATAATCTCACATGAATATGCAATACCACTCATGAATTTAAACCCAAACCATACCATTTGTCATTACACATGCTCCTTGATGGGATTCTTGTGAAACAATTATCTTCCTGGGTGCTGGCACATGCAATAGAAGCTAATGATGACCCTCCTGTTAGCACAATAATTCTCATCTAGAAGAGGCCTAACTATCAGAGTTTTGGAATTTTGCTAAATACCAGTTCCCTCAGTGGTAAAATACACTACCTCTTTGCACTGCCAAGGCATCTAAGTAAAGGGGGTTTGATATCATGAAAGGAAATTAATTACTTTGCACATGTTCAAGATTGAAGGAATTGTGTTTTTTACAATTCTACCTAAATCGAAACACAAACGCAACACAGTGGCGCTACGTAATATTCTGGCAAAAAACAAATTGTGCAGATTTATTTTACCAGTTTTGAGTCATTAACTTAAAACTTTGATTGTGAACAATTGAGAAGGTATTTTTGAAAACTGGAGGAGGTTTTTGTTCATAACATTCCAAATAACCAAAACCTCTCTCAGTTTTTCAAAATGTGTTTTTTTTTAGAGATATTGGATATAGAATTAGGCGATGCGTACTCTACACAGTGGCATTGCATACTAATTTCTTGTAGCGGTCATGGTTTTCATATTCGCCTTGTTGGGAGGTTGCCACATGTGAAGGAGGGTTAGAATGAATTCTCAAGGATCAGTTATATGTCAAGGGACACTTGCACCTAAGATTTATCTCTAGCAAAGGCTTCATGCATGAGGTGGAAACAATTTATTAATGACTTCCAACAAATTCTTGAAAATCAACAGTTTGTTGGATTTTTGTCTCTTTGATTGTTGCCACCTATCTCCAAGGCTTAGAATCCAATGGAGGAGATGGGATTTTACCTCCTTAGATTATTTGGATGCTATTTTCTATTTAAGGAAGGAGATATCTGTTGGAGAAGAAAGGGATTCATGAGCAAGAGAGATGAGAGAGCTGTAGGAGGCACTTTGCCTGTGATCATTGTAACCCTGAGGGGATTTTGTTTTTGTAAACATTTCTGTTATTGAAGGTTCATGATATATGTGTTATCAGATTGTATCTCTTGTTTTCTTTCCCAATTTGTCTTTTTACTTGAATGAATTGTACACCTTGAGGACCATGGTTGCCTTTGATTAATGGATTCTTGAGCATCTGA
This sequence comes from Picea mariana, assembly GCA_032191745.1. NCBI lineage: Eukaryota > Viridiplantae > Streptophyta > Pinopsida > Pinales > Pinaceae > Picea > Picea mariana. The sequence continues at coordinate 116,896 of JASDQU010735979.1, read as the reverse complement.
GGATCTGATGTATTTTTCCTATTAGTCATTGTTTATATTCAAGTACCTTGAATTCATTTATGTAGAGAGGATCTCTGCTTTATGGATTTTCTTCTTTGTGTTATATTTTTCTTCCTCTATTCAATAAACCTTTATCTGATATGCATATTGATTGCATTTAATGAGCAGGGTGTTTTCTTGACTCCATAGCCCAATGGTCCATCATTGATTTACATCAGCTTGCTGTCCTTCCCCTTCCTTGTTTTCTTCTTTTTAATCCACAAAACCAATCAAGCATTTTTATTTCTATGTTACCAAGCTTACTCTCATTTGCAGCCTGGGAGTGACTCTTGGAGTGATAACACCTCCCATACCTAAAATTAGAAAATTGTATTAATTCAATGAGTTATTATGAAGTTTGAAGAAAATGATTAACGATATCTACCTAATGGCATTTACATTTGACATGAATAACTTTTTATGTTGCATTAGACTTGTGTACATGCCCCCAAATTGATGGATACATTGGATCACTTGAGCCCCTCTTTGAATATGAGCCTTTTGTCCTTTGGAGGACATTGAGGAGGCCCCTTGCACACTTGATGGAGAATGCCCCACTTATTATGAGGATGTTGGGATTATTTGAGTACATGACACCTTTTTAAGAGGACATGACACCTTTTTGAGGAGACGTTGCACCTTTTGGAGATGACTTTACACTTGGAGGATGAAATGTTGCACAATTTGGAGGGAATGTTTCACTTTGGAGCCCCTAACATGAATTTTGACATCATTTTAGTGAGTCGTCCACTCTTGGGAGACCACATATACCACACACGTGAGTTTGAGGATGCATTTATGGAGGACATCTTACCTTTTGATCATTTTACTTCATCTTGGGAGCACCGTTGGGGGTCTTTTGAGTCATCCACTCTTGTATCATGGATATTTTATGTACTATGACCTTATATCTAGGGATTGTAAATATTTAAAGCGATCCAATAGGATCCAGGAATACTCACAGAGATCTAGGAGGATCCAAAATGCTCACAGAGGACTCGAAGGACCCATAAATGCTCAAAATTTGACTTTATCAAATGCTCTTGAAAAAAAATTCATTGTGTTGAGCTTCGCAATAGATTTCCAATGATGCAAAAAATTGCCTCAAATGGAATTCGTATGAAGAATTTATGGTCGGTCAAAGTTTGGTCAAACTAGGGAAAAAGTCAAAGAAAGGTGTCACGTGGCACTACTAGAGGGTGACATGTTGTTGGCACAGGGGTAGACCCAGGGTTCGGCTCTAACAATGCACCAAGAAGCCCTAACTACTGGCCCTTTTGGCAACACCTATGAAGAAGATGCAGTCTCACCCGAAGTAGCAATAGGTGGTTGCAGGACACAGGTGTCTACAACCAGAGGAAATACAAAGTGGATCTAAAACAATAGAAACACAACAACTAGATATCGATTACCAACTTAACCCACTTCACCCAGTTATATCTCATATCTAACTCTATGATGCAATAACAGAATAACAAAATGCAAAAGAACACAACAACAATCCCACAGAACAACAAGATATACGTGGTTCAACCTCTCCCTAGGGCTACATCCACAGAATTATGTTTCTTGATATTATAGGAAAACATACATTTCTATCTGCGTTCTTAGCTTGCAGATCCTTCTCTCTTTCTCCTCTTCTCTCCCCTCCCTGTGCACCCAGCTGCAGGGTTGATCTTCGCACACAACTGAAGATCTTAAAATACATAAGGCTCTCACACATAACACTTCTCTCTTACACAGGAATAATCACTCACTCACACAATAAAAATGAACTCTCAACCAACTTATCACCAACCCATCCCAAGTCCTTTGAACATTTATTTATACATTACATGACAAAGTCTAGGTGTCAAAACCCTAGATCCAAAACCCTAGGTGTCTAAACCCCTATGTCCTCTTTGACCCATGTTTTTCGGGCTTCGCCAGCTTGTCTTTCCTTCTTTTCTGTGAGGTGATCCAAAGCATCCAATGGTGGATTTTTCACTTGCTAAGTTATCCATGATCCATATTCCTTGTTGTTATGTCATCCTCGATCTCCTCGTTCAACGACTAGCTTTCCCTTGCTTCACTCCTTCTTTTCTTCTTGTTTAACCACTTCGACCCAATCTCAGTCAATGTACCTTCCACGTAGTTCTCACTTCATCTTTTCTTTTCTTTTTCTTCGCTTTCTTTCTTAATCCATACCCAGGCCCAATAGGCCCCCAACACTCACCCATGACTCGTCCTGAGGCACAATAGATCTAATTCTTCTGTTTTACTTCGGCCTCAGACTATGCAGCGCAACATGTGCTTTCTGCTCTATCCTTCCCCACTGTGTGCAGATTATCTTTTCTGTGTCTGGTACCCAGTTTCAATTGCACCTGGTACCTAGACCCTTCTCCTTCTTTATTTACTGAGAGTTGTAGGGCAGCTTGTTGTCATAGTACAATTTCAATCGACTCTCATTCACCAAACCTTCCTTCCATTCTCCCTTCAAAGTATTCAACTGCACTAATCCTCCTTCCGTGACATAGGCAACCTCATATGGCCCAAGCCAATGTGTCCTGAACTTCCCTGGATGCTTCATGAACTTTCTGTCATACACCAATACCAGATCTCCTTGCTTAAAGGATTTCTTCTTGATGTGTCTGTCACGGTAAGCCTTCTCTCATTCCTTCTGTACCTGTTGATGAAATCCTGCAATAAACCTATCTTCCTCCAATTCGACCAACTGTGTGAGCCTCTGTTGAACAATTCCGGTGTCATCCATATCTTTAAAGACTGCAATTCTTAAACTAGGAACCAAGTATTCCATAGGTACAACTGCTTCTAGACCATAGACCAACTTAAAAGGAGTCTGCATTGTCAGCTTCTTGCAAGTGGTTCTATAGTCCCATAATACTACGGGTACTCTCAAATCCCAATCATCCCTGTTTACACTACAAATCTTCATCAACATTGTCTCCAAGATCTTATTGAAGGCTTCGATTGTACCATTTACCTGTGGATGGTATGGAGTTCTCTTCTGATGGTGAAATTAAAATTCCTGAGTCAAGGCTTCAATAGTCTAATTAATAAAATGTGTGCCTTGATCACTCATAAGGATCTTTGGACATCCTTAACTTCTCTTGCTTCTGCCCATCTGGCCAAATATTATGTCGCAGTGATGATGTATCTGGCTCCTATGTGCATTTCTGGTGGGTTGATAGCTCCCATGAAATCAATGGCCCATTTATCAAATGCCTGTAAGGTTAGTTGTGGTGCTAAAGGCATATCATCTCTTCTGGACAGTTTCCCAACTCTTTGGCATACATCGCAGGCTCTGTAGTATTCCTTAGTGTCTTTGTGTAAAGTGGGCCACCAGAGACCAACTCTAAGAACCTTTTGTGCTATTTCTTTCCCTGCATAATGTCCTCCTATGATGGCTTCCTGTGATTTTGACAAAATTAGCAGTCTTTCTCCCTCCACAACACATCTCCTCAAGATATCATCAGGTCCCATCTTATATAGCTGTCCAGCTATAAGTGAAAAATCTGCAGGGTGAACTACCAGTTGCTTCTTATGGATAATTGTATATTCATGAGGTGCCATTCCTGTTGATAAGAACTGGACTATCTCGACGAAGTGATCATCGACCTTTCTGATGGCCAACAACTATGCATATGGTAGTGTATCCTCTAGGCTAGTAGGTTCCTCTCCATGTTCTAACCTAGACAGGTGGTCAGGTCCCTTATTTATTCTCCCTGGCTTGACATGATCTCAAAATCATATTCCTGGAATAACATAATCCATCTGCATATTCTTCCCCCCAACATTGGCTTGTTGACTAGGTATTTCAATGCAAAGTAATTAGTGAAAATTTTAAAGTGTCCTCCCAAAAAGTAGTGTCGTAATTTCTACAGTGCATACACCATGACTAAACCTTCTCTCTCAGTGGTAGTGTAATTTATCTCAGTTGTTGAAATCTTCCTGCTAGCAAAGGCTAATGGGTGGTCAATATCTCCTACTCCTGGTTGTGCTAACACTGCTCCTAATGTAATGGATGAGGCATCGACATGCACATGAAATTCCTTGCCTCAATATGGAAAAAGCAGAATAGGCGCAGTGACCATTTTCTGTTTCAATGTGTTGAAGCTCTGCTGGCATTCTTCTATCCATTGAAACTGATAATATTTCTTCAACAACTTCTCCATGGGTCCTGCAATCTGTGCATATCCCTTAATGAACTTTCTATAGTATCTAGTATGTCCCAATGTAGTGTGCAGTTGTCTTACTGAAGTAAGAGGAGGTAAATCAACAATAATGGAAATCTTGGATGGATCTACCAGCAACCCCTGCTTACATACAATATGGCCTAGAAACACTCCAAAGGGTGAAAAGAAGATGCAATTCTTCAAGTTCAGGGCAATCTAACATTGCCTACACTTATCCAACATTAGTCTTAAACATTCAATATGATTTTGTAATAAGCTAGAAACAGTCCAATCATCAAAATATGCTTCCAGAAATTTATGTAGAAATTCCTTGAATGCTTCAACCACCACCCTAGAAAATATGGCTGGTGCATTCTTCAATCCAAAAGGCATCACTATGTACTGGTAGGATCCCCATTCTGTTGCAAATGTGGTCTTATGGAGATCTTCCTTAGCAATCATGATCTGGTGATAACCCAAAAATCCATCTGTGAAGGAGTAAACTTCTTGTCCTCCCAAATTATCTAACACTTCTTCAGTAAACGGTGTAGGGAATGGATCATGTAAACATGCATCATTCAGTTTCCTCAAGTCTACATAGATTTTGATCTCTCATGTCTTCTTATCTTGAACCACCTTAGGGCTAATCCATTATGACTCTTCAACAGGTTCTATGATTCCTTCTTCCAACATTCTTTCTAGTTCAATCTTGACTTTATGCTTATATTTGGGATTCAATCTATAGGGTATCTGATTGACTGGCCTTGCATCTAGTTTCAAGGGAATCTTCATCTCTCCCATGGCCCCTTTGATGCCCTTCATATCAGTAAACTTGGTTGGAAACAAGTCCTGATATTCATGTAGTAGTTCTGTGATCTTATCAATAGTGGCATCATCCCAATAATATCCAACATTTGTGATCTTAGGTGCTTGCTCTGTTCCAATGTTAACTTTCTTGATTTTTATTGGTTGTCCAATAAAAGGTAGTTCAAATCCTGGTCCTTCTATGTCTCTCTGTCCTTCTATTTCTGTGATGTTCACATTCCTAGGATCATCGTCTTCATGAGCATTGATATTGTAACATCCTTGCAATTTCTGAAGAGGTGCAATCCATTCATCTTCTTATTGCTCCAAAGGGAGGTCAGGTGCCTCCTCAAAGACTTTCTATCTTACAACCTATAAAGCTTGATCTTCTGTAGGGTATTGACTTTCAAATAAAAATGTGGCTACAAAATTTTGAGTCCTACCTTGCCAATATGCAGTGGTGAGGCAAAGTTCTGCTTGAAGATACCAGTTGATAGGGGTTGTGTCCAAAGTGTTAATGAATTTATGCACCCACTTCTCTTGAGGAATGTTGCTCCAGGATTCCTCACAACTTCACACATGGTCCTTCGGACAACTCTGACTTATGTATCTAACTTCACACCCTTCGATTTGTTCTGAAAAGTGCACTGTCATCAAAGTGTGACATTTCACCTAGTCAGTGATGTTCTTCTTATGTGTTCCCCACCATCTTGCTGGTGTTTCTTTTAAAGCTTCATCCAGTGCAAACAATCTCTGTTGTACTGGTACAATTTCTTCAAATCATGATAAGAAAGTTTCTAAATGATTTAAACCATCAAATGTGGGAATATTTCTTACTTCCGTGCCAATCCAACGAACTTCCCTGGTCAATCTAGCACATCTCTGTGTAGACACTTCATACATTTTGTTCTGCCAATTCTCTAGTGCTTCTTCTGTATCTGATGAAAACGTGTTGTCACTTCGCCATCTTAAATTCCCATATATTGTAGGATTAATGTAATCATGTTGTGTTGTTGTAATTTTATATATATTCTCTAGTTCGTATGCATGATATTCTTCTCTGATGGGCTCTGTGTATCTACGACTTTCATTAGGATCCATAGGTGCAATGAACCTAAGGCCATCCCCTTCAAATGTCATTCGTATTTTCTTTAAGTCGACAACAGTAGAATTATTGAAATCCCAATCAATTCCTAATAGTGCAGGATAAGGAAAACTATCATCGACTATCTCAATCACCTAAAAATCCACAAATGTCCTTACCCCGTCAATGTCCACAGAGACATGTTGCAGTCTTCCAAATGGGATTAATGCCTGCTGATTAGCCATCCTAAGCCTGATAGGGGAATAAATCAACAAAGGTTTTCCCATCAGTGCCTACGTCTACTTCGTCATAACATTGAATTATGACCCTAAGTCGAGGACCACATAATCTATATCATAATCTCCAATCTGAGCATTAAGGTGTAGTTCCTTATTTGTCCTTCTCTTTTTGGATACTTGATGTACTTCTCTATTCAGTAAGGGATCTACCTTCCCTAGCTCATACTCTCTGATCAAATTTTGTAGATCTTGTACAACTATTTCAAGAATTCCATAAGCATAAGAATTCCATAAGAATTCTTACCTCTTTTCCTTCTCTGGGCAAAGCAGACTGATCAAATGCCAAAGGCATTCCACATTCTCTCACTTTTGGTTGTGTTTTTTATGAAGAAGCCTGATCTCTTCCAAATTCTTTTCTTCCCTCTTCAAATGTCTATCTCTTTTCTTGGATCAAACTCATGTGTCTTCTCTGCAACTCTTCTGACTCTTTATTCTTCCATAGTCTTTGTTGGGGTCACTCTATCTTCTCCTGTAGAAGCACCTCCTCTAGTGATAAACAAAAACTCTAGGATCATCTCCATGAGGTTCTGCTGAGATTAGTTGTACTTGTTGGTTTCCTCCTCATCTCTCCTGATGTTTGGCTAACAGAGCAAGACAATCTTCTATGACATGTTCAAACGAGTTACAGTAACTACAAGTGGTACCAGGGTTCTGACAGTCCCTTGCCAAATTTCCTGGTTGTGTGTAGTTATAACAAATGATCTGACCTTGACCTTGACCTTGACCCATGCCTCCACCTCATCCTCTTCCTCTGAATCCACCATGAGGGTTGATGATCCAGGTGGATATCGGTGGCCACCCCCCTTTTTTGACTGGCTCAAAACAGTTTTCTGGCAAATTTGGCAATTTAATATTTTTAGCAGTTTTTAACTTTCGAGGCCATTTTGAGGGCCCAAATGAAGGTTTTTCGAGATCGACATTCTCAATGATATCCAAATGTATGATTGAGCCCCCAAAATGAGTCTCCTTGATGATACCTTTCCAATGAGCTATCATATGCCTAAAACGAAGATCGTATGCAAAAGTTACGACCCCGAGAAGTTGATGTACTAACTTACCCAAATAGGGGCCCACATGAATTTTGGCACTTCATCTCCTAGGGTTAGGTTTTTGGATGTCTAGGACTTTTGGAATTCCTATTTATTGTAAAAAGGCCTTTAGAGCCTCATTGTAATCATCTTCTTGCGAATGCAAGTAGCCGTCACATCTCTTCTCAGAGATAAGCTGCCACCATTATATCGAGTCTTTCACTCTATATTTTACAGTCTCTGTGCATTTATTTCATTAATATAAATCATGTATTACTGCATATCTGTGTTTATGGTTGCATCTCTGATATATTTCTATTATATTATTGAATATCTGCGATATCTCTGTGCATTTCTTTATTATATCTCTGATCTCATTTCGTGCCGAAAATAATCCAGATCGGTTGAAGTTTCCTCTTCCTGGTGATATGAAAATAGGGGGCTGACTTGTTATTCTATGAAAGCACCCTCTACTTCATAAAAATAAACTTTTCAGGACCTTGCTCAATGTGTTAAAATATGCAAGATAAATTATGTGTCAATTTCATGCTTCTTTTAAATGTTTATGTGTGAGGTCTTTGCAAGATTAAATATGTTGTTTTCATAAATACAATAGAAAAAATAACTTGCAATAAATAATAACCAGCAAACACTCACAACAAGAACAACATGATAAAGGAGTTCACCCCTCTCTGGGCTACGTCTCCTTGAGCCTCCTTCAATGGACTTGGCTCTCTGGGATTAATTTTTCAAAGATTCTTTTACAAGCTATTTCTCAAATCCAATGGATTTTCTAACTATAACATTGGGTTTAGAATACATAAAAACCCCAAAAATGACTAATAGAACCCTGAAAACGGATCATGGCTCATCCGGGCATGACCTCTTCTACATGTGGCCTTGAGCTTCCTTGAGCTTCCTTGTTGAAAAAATACCTTTAAAAGTCCTCAAATGGATCTGAAACCTATCCCAATGTGTTAAAAGCATAACAATTATCCAAAAATGACTATTCAGTCACAGAAAACAGACATGGGCTCATCTGAGCATGACCTTAATCAATGAGGGCTTCAAGCTCCCTGGAGCTCTCTGAAACTTCAATGGTGAAAAACTTGCAAAAGAAGTGTTCAAATGTCTTTGAAAACAGTTCCAATGGATTCATAATGTCCAAAAACCCCTAGCTGGGCTTTTTCGACACCTCATTTGGCCAAAAAATGAAGAAGATAGGCCTCCTGCCATTTTCTTCCTTCAAGCTTGCTGTCTTTGGTTCGCCAAAACGCACCTCTGTGTGGCCAACCTAGCTCACGCGCTCCAAATCTTGCTAAATCCAAGCACCAGCATGCAACCATAAAACATGTGAAACAGTAGGACGGTTATGGGCACACCTAGACCCTAACCGCCAAGGCCGTGGTCATAAGGGTCACCATGTGACCTCGCGCTCATCTGAAAAGGGCCAAGGTTCCAAAATCAAGTCATATGGGTAGGCACCATGGGACCAGGCACGCAGACCTTTGAAAAATTTGAAACATGCACACACATAACAAGGTCATATGGTAATGTTAACATAACTGCAGGCTGGGGCTAAGCCCCAGCCCAAACCCCGCGCCAAACCACACATAAATCAACTTCAAATAAATTCAAACTCACATATATAATAAGTAATAATGCATGGTGCGTTGGCAGGGTGGACTTTGCAAAGGCTATGGTGTGTATTGTAGGTCCGAGGTTTGATCCCCATGGACCCCATAAACTTTTAAAACTAACAACCAAACAACCATAATAGGGTGCCACGTGGCAGCCCACGACTGAGCCACGTGGCACCAAACCATTGGACAAAATATGCCACGTGTCAGCAAACTATTCATCCAAATCTACCAACCAATGAATGCCACATCCAATTTCCATGTCATCGTGCGGCCTATGCCACATCATCGTATGGCCTATGCCACATCATCATCCGTACGGACTGTACAATCAACACATTTTTTTTACTTGTTTGACTATTCGAACAGATTGTGATATCTCACTCAATCGACATCCGTTTGAACCCAAATGAGTTGTGTTGGGTTCATGACGACGAGGGCTACACACCTATTTGTTTTGAGGCAATTCCGAGAACTTTGATTTTTGAGCAAAATTTTGACCCCTGGTCCAGATTTTGATCACGCCTTCCCACTGAAAGGATTTGGACCCACAAAAGCTTATGATTATCTGCTTGAGATTCAATACTCTTCTGATTCCAAGTTCTATCAACTGATTCTACTTGAAAAGTCTTTTTGACAATCACCTGAATACCTTGACATGCCTTGCACTGCAACTAGCTATGTCCCTCAACCACTGTTCTTTGGCTGCTGCTGCCCCACTGTTCTCTTTGTGCTTGGAATACTTCCAACCTTCCCACTGAGAATCAAGTCCCTCTTGTGAACTCTTTGGCGTCAACACAATCCGCTCTACAATGGCTGCAAAAACTTTCCTGCGACATCTTGTCACAAACCAAGAAAACCATCAATCTTGAAAAGAAATTTATACAAGATTGAAAATGATGCCAACAAAGTCTTTTTCTCTTCAAGCAAACAGTCACATATTGTACTTCATCAAAGCACATGGCATTTTCCTGCATCTTGGTGTACTCAAAATCAACTTACAAGTCAACAAACTCCATCGACTAAACACAAGTCGAAAAACATGATCAACACAACATAGTCGTCAAGAAAACATCGACACAAGCTGAGACTCATTTAAAACATATTGACCTTCCCAATGACAAGTCGACATTCATGATACACAATCATGTTACAATCATGAATCATTCATGATGAACTATCACCAAGCTCATTGTTTACGCATACACAAAAACACATGCATGTGCATAGCTCTTCAAATCTCCTTCAAGTACAAACATAAGTACAAAAACCCAAAACATGTGGGTACATAACAGATGAATATGAAAAAGATATATGGCTGTAACAAGTGAACATCATACCCATCTTTTACATCTTCCTGGCAAAGTTGTGCAACAAACAAGAATGCCTTCAAACGAATTTCATTCACATGCAACTTGCATCATACAAGTTGTGATAAACTGCTGCAACTTGTCATGCTCTCAACATAAATGAATACATAAGGCTGAAATGTGCATCTACAACAGAAAAATGCAAGCCTTACTTGCTCAAGAAATCCAACCATTTCTTACCAAGCCAACTCAATGGTGACTTTTTCCGCTGAAAATCGTCCTCTTTTGAATCATCTTGACTCACATCAATGATGGAATCTCCTCTTCCATTCTTGCCAATCTCTTTATCCATATGCTTCTTGTGTTGTGGATGAGTGATTGGATGCAATGTCCAACATTGGTCAATGAGATGACCCCTCTTCTGACAATGAGTGCAAATCTTTTGCATCCTCTTTTCAAGTTGTCTTTGCTTGTAAATTTTCCTAAAAGTGGTCAATCTTTTCCAACATTTTGAAACATGATGGTTATATAAACCACAATATGTACATGGATTTTTTCTTCCATTTTTACATGCAAATTTATTATGCTTAACATAATCAAAAGCAACTGAATGATAAGCAGAATATACCTTGAACATTCACCTTTATTGCCTCTTTGAGGAGGTGAATTTGAAGAGTTACAAGCTCTCCTTTGAAGACCAACAACAATGTTCTTGTCCTCATGGCTTTCACAACTCTCTTGTTTCACACATTTGCATTCATCTTGAACACAAGATTTGCATACTTGAGGGATTGAACTTGCAACAAAAGTTCTTGAACTTTCACCTTTATAGCCTTCTTGAGGAGGTGAACTTGAAACAAAATTTGTTCTTCAAGCTTTTTCCCTTGTCTCCTCAACTTTGGAATTTGCTCCATCTCTTTGTTCATATCCAAGACCACAATATTTGGGTCTCTCCTCAACAACAATAGGCTCAACAATGCCTTGTGCATGCTTGCCTAATCCTCTACCTTCATAGCCCATTTTTAACAATAACTTGGACCCTATTCCTCTTGTGTGATTTTCAAAAACACCAAAGCATTCATCTTGAGAGGAATTTGAAGATAAACTAACATTACATACCTCATGTTCATGCATGTACTTGGTAAGGGTTTCCTTTGCCTCATGGAGTTGAGTCTCCATCTCATGCAACTTTTCAAGAAGCTAGTCTTTCTCTTTCTTCATGGCCATCAATTGATCTTCAAGAGCAATCCTCTCTTCTCTATCTTCCCACAACTCTTGTACCATATCTCTCATGGTTGAAAACTCCTTCAACATCTCTTTGTCAAAGAACTTGGATAATGAAGATGTATGAGAACTATCAATGTTTGAAGCTTCCTCCATCCTTGCAAGATATCAAACTTCAACACAAAACTTGCACAATAATACCAACAGCTAAAACTCTAGCTATCAATGGAAATCACATGAGCAAAACAAACTATGCTCTGATACCACCTGATCTGAAAATAGGGGGCTGACTTGTTATGCTATGCAAGCACCCTCTACTTCATAAAAATAAACTTTTC
>JASDQU010735979.1:69192-82414 GCA_032191745.1 Picea mariana | reverse complement strand
ACATTAAAAACAACAATTTCATCAATTCAAAATTATAATTTCAACAAAAATAATCTCCAAAAAAATATAAAAAACATAAAATATTTAACTTTCTTAACACATTTCCTATATTATTATTATTTAATATTAATATTGACTAACATATATGTAATTATATCACCTTAAACCAGTCCTTCCATACCTTTGAGTGATGGGGTGCCTCCAATGTTGCTCCTCTCCATCCTGCGATTCATCACATGACTTAATTATATTTCAGAATAGTAATTAAAGATGTAACAACCTCTACAAATTAATGACTAAAGATGAATACATGAATGAGCTTCTCTTCGTTTCGACAATAAATTATTCTCTACTGAACAAGACCAACCACGTGAAGGTGGAAGCTCTTTTGGCCCCTCCCCACCTCTCACATCACTCTCATTTCCCCATACCCAATCTATCTAGATTTTACAACTATAATTAGAAATGACAGTAACATTAAATGTAAGCAAAAAAATTCATCGCCATGTGCTAAAACAAAAAACATGAAAGAAAATAACATTCATGACATTTAGGAAAACAAAATACATTACATTGGACCAGAAATATATTGGATTTATATTAATAATAAAATGTCTAATCATTTGTTTTTCTTCTTCTTCTTCTTGGTATCCATGGAAGCACAAATTAAGTCGTCATCATCATCATTTAACTGATCCCCCACTGTTATTGGGCCTTCTTGAAGTGTTGCATCATCAGTACTCAACACCTCATGCCATGATGAACTTCTAGTATTTTGGCATGGAGGTTGAGGATGCACATAGGAATCCACTGCTACAACAACAAAAAACATTCAAGCGATATTGTTATTCATTGTTCCTAGGGAAATTTAATTAATATAGATTTAATTACAATGTTTTATACCTGGATTAGCTGGTTTAGTAGAAACATTAGCTGGTGGCCGCATTGTTGTTTCTGCGCTTGTTGATCTCCGCTCTCGATCGACATCTACACGCTCTACCATATGAAACAATATAAGTATTTAGTACAAAATATACCCTAAATATTAATACTCATTGAAAATGGAAAAACATTAAAAATGCGTTCATATCACTATGTAATGGTCCTTTGGCAACAACGCTTGAATCAATATGGGGGTCGGGATGTGGTTCAGTGGGTACATCAGGAGAATTGGTAGCATTGTTACTCTCCTCCGAATGTGGAAAATACACACATTATTTTACATTTTAAATGAATAAAAAATATATTTTACATTACAAGTAATCAATGAGTAAAAACTAATCGACAAGTTTTTAATTTCATTTTATTTACCATGTCCTCCAGAGAGACACATGGCAATTTCCCCAAGATTCTTCTTCACGCCACCACGCCATCAAAACCATGTGTGAACCCAACCTTTAGATCTTCTTCTATGGCTTGGTCATTGAACAAATCCCCCTACATTGAGCAATATCAAAATCATTAGTCACTAGCTGCAATGAATTACATATTTAGTGACGATGATAAAAAAAAATATTTAAATGTTTAGGCACTTACAACCCATGCCTTCAATCTCCCGTAACCACCTTGGCCCAATTTATGTTGGTCGTGTTTGTCTTGTCTTGCCTTTGGTTCCTTGGAAGTGTCTTGGAATCTATGCAATATTTTGAAATATGTTAGATATTGATTGTTTTCCTCGTAAAGTAAACAAAAGACCATCATAGTAAATTGAAAACACCTCTTACCTTCCAGGGCTAGGTGGTTTCTTCCATTGTGATTTCATCACTAATTCTCTTGCATCGAGAATAATTTATTTCCACTCCCTCTCGGGGACAACCAAAGGGCGTTCTCACTTGGGGTCTTGTACTAATTTATTCCTATACGCCTCTCTAACATGTTTCAAATGATTTCCGGTCATTTTTAGGACTTCTGGCTTATTGAACGAGTCACCAAACTCACCAACCAGCCTAGAGATAAGAAGGCTTTTCAGTTTGGAATCTTGTCGATTCCATCGTAGTCAAATGATCGGCCCAAAAAGTTCTAATGCATAGTCATGCAAGCTATTGTAGAACACATTGTTTCGTGTAAAACATCGTCATCATTAGTAATTTAAGTTTCACTAATATGTGATTGTTTAAACAATTATATAACAATAATCTCTATAAAGACATATATTAAATACCTGGTAGTTGTACTATTTTTAGAGGAACCATGTCCTGGTCGACCAAAAATGATACCATGGTTGTTCCTGTGCTTTGGATACATGTAGTACCAAGGTAACAATCAATGAAAGAGTGATCACTTCCATGATCATGATTACCACCTACACGATCTGGTGTGTGTTATGGGGGAGTGGCATCACCCCTAGAAGCCATAGAATCAGTATCAGGCGGCACACTAAGGGTGGAAAATATTCTGGTGGCTATGTGGCCATGCGGGTTCGTTGTTGCAGTCCCGCTGATGCCACTAGGACCTTCCCCTTCCCCTCTCATTGATCTCACAAAATTCTACAATGAGAAATATGTGTTAATTGCATATATCAAATTAAAAAATTTAAAATAAAAAATTGATATTGTTAGATGACATGAATTACCCCATAATTTGATATCTTAACACGTAATTCAACTATCCTTTGGAAATCCTCAACAAATTCTGGCCCAGCAGCGACCAAATCCCAGAATTCCCTATTCGCCTTTCTTAGGGACAATTCTATTGTCTGCAAGGGGTCTCTAGAATCAAATATCTCTTCATCGTTTTCGGTCGATGGGATGCTAGGAACGAGGCATTTTCCCCAATCAATGCCTTTTCCAYGCTCAGGGCCTTTTTCCCCGATCACCACTCTRACAAAATTTCAAGAAGAATGTTAGTACATGCAAGAAATATTGAAAAAACAATATATGAACTAATGGAATATTGGCAAATATTATCAAATGAAACATTCACACATACAAATTAGCAAATATTTGGAAATGAAACATAGAGCAAAAATTAGCAAATGGAACATTCAGAAATAAAATAAATTTCGTCACAATTGAAACATTCACAAATAAGTAATCCCTTTTTAAATTTTGGTATAATAGGTTTTGTAAAATTCGGGGTAAAATTCGCTGCAACTTGAAGTTCTTGGTATTCTATCTTGTGTGCTACTTCTTGGGAGTCCATCTCGTCAGAAGATTAAATCATGATTGTTGATTTGATAAGCACTCAAGCACTCATTTGGCTTAGCATCTGGTTACCGCCACTAGTCATATGGAATAAGAGATATACAGGCAAAAGATAATAAGTTGCCAAAGTTGATAAGCCCATGGTTCTACACCTGTGATCACATAGAAATGGTTTGAAGGAAGCACCAATGTAAAACTTTGATTCTAGGATAATAACAAAGATTCAAATCAAATTAAAAGGATGAAATTGATCCATGACTGTGATCAATTTATGAAAAACCTTCTTGGGAAAATAAATAAATAGTAATTAAGATTAATTAATCGAAGAGGTGTAATGGTCAAAACAAAGAGACACATTTGTGTCACTCTCACACTATTTGAAGAATATATAATCAAGGAAGAATGTTGAGAAGAAGAGTGTCTCYGTAGTCCAAATCAGAGAAGCAGAAAGAGATGCAGTAAAAGACTCTATATAGAATCTTGTCCAGATTCAGAAAATCAAGGGTGGTTAGATGGTGCAAGGGAAGGTTGGTGCCTACAAAGGGAGTTGGTGCTTCCTTTTCAGTTGTAGCTGACTAAACARGGGCTTGTAGACTCCTACCAGTTGGTGCTGGTGAACTAGGGTGTGGGTGCATCCTGATCAGTTGGTGATGATAAAAAAGGAATAATATCTTCCTTCTATGTAACATGTAAAACAAATTTTGCAGTTAATAGAAAATATTTTGTGGTTTTCCCAATCGAGTTCCACGATAAAATACTGTGTTAAAATTATGTTTGCATTAATAATTGAAAAATTGATATAATTGTTTTGTCATTGATTAACCCCCCTCCTCTCAGTGACAGGATCTGATCCTTCATAATCTACATCAACTACCATTCAAATAGTTCGGGAAAATGTGAATGGAGCGATGTGCAGGTGATATATAAAATGTTTTTCAACCGAAATTGTTTTTCGGCGGAAACATCTTTATGTTCGGCCGAAAAGTGTTACCGGAAAAAAAAATCCGTCCAGCTAATATGGTACACGAGAGTTGAGACCATTATCCAGGTACCATTTGATTTGACGTCTAAAGGCTTAGATGAAATAGATTTCGGCCGAAAATATGTGTCTTTCGGTCGAAATAATTATTAGTTCGGCCGAAAAAAATGTTGGTAGGAATTTTGGAAACCCGATTCTCACAAAATTCTTACCCAACTTCATGATTTCACCCATATCAAAGATTCAAGAATATGACCTCAATATTAAACCAACTAAAATAATAAAAGGGGAAGCTTTATATCAGATGTTCACTAAAGGAAATGAAAAATACTTAGAATTATGTGAGAATGATCAAGTGAATGTTGTCTTGAGTGAATAGGAAAATGATGAGTGGTATTCATATATCATTTATTATTTGAATAATCTATGATGTACTAACAACTTGATCATAAGATAATATATTTGAGATTAAAATCCTTGAGATTTTGTTTAACCTAAGATGGTCTTGGTTGGAGGAATCCTAATGGAATAATCCTTAGATGTGTCAACAAGTAGGATGATAACAAGTTAGTTGAGAAATTCCATTCAGGATACTATGAGGGCCACTTTGCAGCCCATACCACTACAGATAAAATATTGATGGAAACTTACTATTGATATGTATTGTTCATTGATACTCATCATTATGTTAGGTCTTTTAAACCATTCCATTTTTTCTAGGGAAACAACGATTACCCACTTTACCTTGGAAACTAGTTATTATTGAATTGCCTTTTAAATAGTGGGATTTGGATTTTATCAATGATTTTAAAGAGAATTATATTAATGGATATTGATGGGTCCTAACTTTCACAAACTATTTCACTAGGTGGGTAGAGGCCACACCAACAAAGAAAAAAATTGAACAAGTTGTAATGAATTTCTTTGAAGATAGAGTAATCACAATATTTGGTTCCCTAGCTAAAATCAATAATATGAAGGCTTTTAGTTATTTGGATATGGAATTTTCTTTCTTCAAGTATGGAGTTGTATTGTCTCATTCTTCCAATTATTACCGACAAGGAAATGATTTGGTTGAATCTAGTAATAAGAACCTCATGAATGTCATTAAGAAAACAATGGGTGACAATAAAAATAATTGGGATAACAAGATCAAATATGCACTAAGGGAAGACTGTATCACAACTAAGACTTCCACTAGGAAAATCCCTTTTGAATTAGTGTATGGAGTAGAAGCAAAATTTCCTATTAACCTCTAGATTCTAGTATTCCATATTAAGCAACATTTTACAATAGATCAGGAAGCTTTGCAAGGAAGAATCGATCAACTTGTAGAGTTGGATGAGTCTAAAAGAAAWTTTTTTAATCAAATGATGATAAATTAATATAAAATAAACAGAACATTTTATCGTAAAGCAAATAGAGATATATTGAAGGGGAGATTTTTTAGTCAYGTGGGAAAAAAGAAAGGAAAATCTATGTATGCACAAGAAGTTTGATGGTCTTTGGGTTGGTCCTTTTAAAATTGAAAGAAATGATGGAGTTAATTCTTTCTACCTASCTAGCCTTGATGGGGAGGAGTTTCCTTTTCTAGTTAATGGACAACTTTTCAATTTTTACTTTGCAATTGGCACTTGATTTTCTAACAATAGGATTAGGTAAGATAGTTGTAGGTCATGTTGCGTGTTTCCTTTTTGCTTCTTGATTTCTCTTTATTTTTTTCAATTAGCACTCTACTTTATACATTCACAATTAGTTTCATTTTGATTTAGTCTTGTCTAAAAAAATTAAAAAAACATGTATATGTACATTGAAATTTTTTTTTCCCCATTTCATTTATATTTTCCATATACTAAGGGGATTTTATTGCCTTTCCATTTTGTTTCTAATGTTTTTATGGTGATATGTAGTAGGTTTTTTCTTAGATTGATGCAAAGTGAAGATCTTGGAGTTCTAGATGTTGTTGAGGTAAACATGTGTTCTACGGCGAGCACATGTCCCTGTGTTGAAGCTAGAAGTTACCCCATCACATATAGGGTTAACTAGATGATATTTTCTCCTATGATCTATATCACAGACAACAATTCCGTGAATTAGATCCGTGTTTCTCACAAATAATTGACCAACGATGTTTCCTACATTTTCTAAGCTAACTCTCATCTGATGACTACAACGATTGGAACACATGAGGTACCTTGTTTTATTGCTTCATATTAAGTGTTAATGCCTTATGTATTTGGCATGAAATTAATGACCATGTGTTGAGTCAGATAATGGATTATGTTGCTCTAAATTTTTTCCTTTTTACTTGTTTCACCTTGGTGGTCATCATCATCTCCTAGATACGTGTTGTCACTCTTGGGAAGAGTTATACTATCGGGGGAATTTGAGAGGGACAACATGTTCATATCCCAATCCATACATAACATTCTCCATATTTCATGATTTTTGTTTTCACCTCTTTTGGGTTGGTGTTCACATGTCACACATATAGTTTCATGCTTCATAATCCCATGAGAAGAAGGAGCTTGAACGATTGAGGTTGATGTAACTTAATAAAAAAAGGGTAGAGAGAAATATTCTAAAATCAAAATGAAAAGAAAATAAATGGAAAAGAACCAAAAGAAATAAATAATGAATAATGCCCTCTCATTATGAGGTCATCACCCTGTGTCCTATGCAATGAATGAATATCTAAAGAAGGACTAAATGAAGTAAAACCAAAGTCAAAAGCTAGAAAAGGTTAAATGAATAAAGAAAAAGGAAAAAAGGGGTTTGGAAAGACATAGTGTCAAGTAAAGGGAAACTCAATGCATAAGCGCTTCCTCATTACAAAGGTGCTCATGTGGATGTAGAATACCTTACATAAGCTCACATGAATATGCAATACCACTCATGAATTTAAACTCAAACCATACCATTTGTCATTACACATGCTCCTTGATGGGATTCTTGTGAAATAATTATCTTCCTGGGTACTGGCACATGCAATAGAAGCTAATGATGACCCTCCCATACCTAAAATTAGAAAATTGTATGATTTCAATGAGTTATTATGAAGTTTGAAGAAAATGATTAATGATATCTACCTAATGGAATTTACATTTGACATGACTCACTTTTTATGTTGCATTAGACTTGTGTACATGCCCCCAAATTGATGGATACATTGGATCACTTGAGCCCCTTTTTGAATATGAACCTTTTTTCCTTTGTAGGACATTAAGGAGGCCCCTTTCACACTTGATGGAGAATGCCCCACTTCTTATGAGGATGTTGGGATTATTTGAGTACATGACACCTTTTTAAGAGGAATTGTTTGGGGAAACTTTTCATTCCTCATGGAAGCAGATCAATGCCTTGACAACCAACTATATGTTACATAAATGAAATTAACACAACAATTGTTAGATTATACACAATAGATATGAGAATTAAACACAATTAAAAAATGTAATATATTGCATACGATGATGAAGATTGACTTACATTGACAATTTGATCTGTTATATTCCAACTTCCATAGGTGTGGTGTCATTCTTCGTGCTTTTATCCCACTCTCCTCTTTACCATTGAAAATATGTTTATTGGTATTTCGATACCTATGGTTTTTAGGGAGAAAGTGCCTATATTCATCAAACAACTCCTTTCCTAAACTTCTTGAATGATGAGATCTCATCCTAGGACCACAAACTGGACATGCAAATTTACCCTTTGTTTGCAGACCTAGAAGATACACATCAATGACATCATTAGTTATATAACAAGCAATTATTTAAAAAAAAAAAACATTATAATATCATCAACATCTAACTTATTTAAGTGCAATAGTGTGTTACATACCACACAAATGTGTTAGTCCTGGTGCATCGTGAATTGTCCATGTAAGAATCCCATAGAATTGAAATCCTCTTTGACCTATTGGTCTAGAGATGTCGTACATAGTGATGTCGTCCCATAACTTTAACAACTCATCGACAAGAGGCTCAATATATACATTCATATCTTTCACTTGGTACTTACCTAAATGGTTAAAAAATACACATAATTACTACACCTTGTATACATATATGAAATTGTGCAATGAACAAGACAAATGAAATGTTAAACATTAAAAAAACAATATCGTTATAAAAATATACCTGGAACAATCATTACCAACATTGTGTGCTCTCTCTTTATTGACATCAGGAGGAAGGTTATTGTTTATAACAAAAACATGCCACATCAAGTAGATAGACCTGAGCTCACCAAATGGATTTACACCATCAACTGCCAATGAAATCCTAACATTACGAGGTTCTTCTTTAAAAATTGGCCATCTTTATTTGATATTTTTATATAAAGAACCATCTGCAAGCATTCGAAGAACATCATCTTCACTTCTATTCCATGCATGGTAATCCATAAACTGTGCTATGTTCCGACATCTAAGCGAAAACTAGCTCCCCCTAATCCACAAAAAACAACAATAATCATTGGTAATTTTCATACATTATTATAAATTAATTTATTCATAAAAAACCCCTCCTAATTAATTATAATTCTAAGACAACCTAATAACCTCTTAAATAACCTAACCCTATTTTGAAAATAATTAATTAATATAAAAAATTAACCCTGAAGTAATAAACACTTAGAATATAGATTAACAAGAAGGGCAAACCCTAATATCTTATAAATTACTTAATACCTATAACCTAACCCTAGAACATAGTAATCTAATTGAAGACATTAATAAACAACATTAAATTAATAATAACCCATTATATACCTTATAACCAAAAACAAAACAAACACATTTAGAAACCCTAATATTAACTCATAACAAACATTTAATTCTTTTTAATTATTTAGTTTGACCTATTAACTAAACCCTAGAACATAAAATAAAGATAAAAAACCCTAAATTAATAATAAACTATTATAAACAAAAATAAACAAATTATTAAACCCTAGAAATATTAGCAAATAATTTAGTTTATTAAATAATTCTACTTTAAACCTAGCCGACACTGAAAAACTTTCCCACGCTTCCAGTATTTATACCAACTCTTCCCATTTTATTAACCTAGGCTCATTGTCCTAAAGATGGATCTGAAACGTTGACAGTCTATTGACAACACTGTTGTGTTTCTGATTAAAACTGAAAATCCCAACCACAGCAATCTCACTCATCATCTAAATAGTCGCAGCAGGCGTGGAATTATGGTAATATAACGAAGAACCTTTTGAGACACCTTTTTTGTTAACTGATCAGTTCGATATCTACTGATTTGACATTATGGGCAATTCGATTCAGATGCATATTGTCCATAATATATTATGTGATCATTGGGGCATGCATCAATAGCCTGATATTCCATTCCAATTTCTTTTAGAATGGCTGATAATTCTCGGTATGTGTGAGGTAACTTACTTGGTGATGGTAAGAAATATTCACCTATCAACCTACAACAACAATATACAAAAAAAAAAATCAATAATGAAAATTATATTAATCATTATAAATATTGCATCCTTAATTTAGACATCAGTTGACACTGAAAATAAAATAAAATAAAAGTTGAAAATTGCATAAAAATGTAAAATTATGTTTCTTACCTTAGGATCTATGTCATACATCTGTTTGAAAAACCATTTGATACCTTCAAGTTGACCAACAACATTACAACAAAGAGAACACTTTTTTTTGTGCCTTCATATAGGGATTCAGTGGCATTTTGAAGGATAGGTTTATCAAAAATATATTCATCATTATTGTCCTCTTCACTGTCATCATTATCATCCTGTAAGTTTTCCTCCTCCATGTTGACATCATCATCCATTGGAGCATTATAAATGTCTTGGATCAATCTATTTGTCCCATCATCATCAACCGTATTATTAATATCATCATTTTCCATAGGAATAACATGATCACCATTATCCACACGATTAAGTTCAGCTTGTTCTTTAGTATTATCTCTATGAAAATGTCTCCTGCTAGGCGACATCACATTATTAGGATGATTTTTCTTTAATAAAAACAATGGAAGCAATAAAATACAGTTAGAGTATATCAAAAATATTATTTTGAAAGATAAATTAAAAAAAAACAATTAATGTATAATACCCTTAAAGATCTATAATACTAATTACTTACCATGGGACGATATTCATTGCCCCTTTCAGCGTGCCCATTCTCCCTACAATGTTTTTCAACTATTTTTAAAGGTAGTCTTCTTCTATTAAAACCCCTGCATTCACAACAAGGGCAATAACATTTACCATCACCATGAATCACCAGGTTCCGCTTTAACATAACAAGATATCTTTTCTCATCTGGAGTTGACATTGTAACTACCTATTACAACAAATCCATTGAAACATTATAAGTACAATATACAAATCTATTCAAATAATTTGGTATATATTTAGATATTTGTAATGAAAATTATATAGCATGTTCAGAAAAAATAAGGGACAAAGCATGAAATATTAATAAGAGGAGGTGGATCTATTATCACCCAAAATCACACTATATAATATTAAGTCCCTAATAAAAATTAGGGTAGCTTTAGGGATACACAAGAGTACTGATGCCCAATATCAACAAAAAATCCACTTCTCTTCACTTCTAGTTGGTTCTTTTCCAACTCAAGGAGGAAACCCTAAATGTAAATTTACTAAGGAAAGGATACTTAGATATTCAAGAAGTTCCATGAAATATAAGAACAAAATTAGAGTGATTGAATCTAATTAGAGTGATTGTAGATGAATCAGTAATCTTTTTACTCTATCAAAAGTGGATAAACCATAAAATCTTTCTAAGGAGTTAAAATAAACCATAAAATCTGATTTAAGGAGTGAAAATAAACCATAAAATAGTTCAATAGCACCAAATTACTAAATCACACAGATTTTTTTTAAGTATTGACCTTCAAAATCTTAGCTATGTAGAGTCTGATCAATTCAATGTCTCTTCTTGAAAGAGAATTGAAATCAAGATTTCATAAAAAACCAGAACACCATTGCATCAGAACACCCGAATGATTTTCGCAACTGTAGAAAATTATTGTTGCAACTATAGCAAATTTGTAGTAACTGAGATATATATAGGATTGATTTGTCGTAAATCACTGTTTAATTCTCACACGTGCCATTGTTGGTCGCTATAGCGACTAACTAGTGGTTAGTCGCTAGAGAGACCAACTTTCATTGTTAAAACGACCAACCTGGAATGTTCATTGCTAGAGCGACCAAGATTTGGACCCCCCCCAAAAAAGTATATTTATTCCAAAAAAAGAAAAAAAAATACGATGAAATTTTAAATGTCGTAATATTTCATTGTAATTTGTGCCCAATGTAGTAGCGGTACTATGTACAAGAAAAATGGGTATTGTATTTTGACTGGCACCAAGTTGCCAAGAAAAGTTGGGTTGTTGGCCAGGGTTCTGGTAGAAACCGTGGCTTTGACCAGTGTACGAAAACTGTGTTTGTTGGGATATCATCAGCTAATTCCTAAAATTGGACAACATGGGTTGGGCAAGAATTTATCCCTACGTTGTGTTCCAAGGATTTGGAAGGGGATGCCCCCAGTCGATCCGACAAGCATAGGTATTGAGCCTTTCCCAGGGTTCCATTGACCATGGAAGGGGTTGCCCCCGATCGACATCCCTTGCGAGTGAACTGATCCCTGCCAAGGATTCAAAAGTCCTTGTGAGGAGAAAACTCATGTATTTTCCCCCTGTGCAGGAATATTACCCTGCACAGGATTATGTTGCCCAAAACCAGGGTTGCCCCCAGTCGAGACGGTAGCCAAAGAAAAATAATTATTTCCAAATGCGACGAACAAAGAGAACAACATGGATCCCACCGATGTAGTGTAAGATGGAGGTCCTAAATTGCCTGATCCAAACAAGCTGTAGTTAGCATTCGGCCTGATGGGTTGCTAGAAAGCACCACCAAGCAAGGGGGAAACATGAGGTATATGACCTCCACCGTAAGGGATAGCATTGAAGGGGATTGAAGTGCCCCTAGTAGACCCTTTCACGGGAGAGTTTGAGCTCCCTGCCCCCAAACCCATGGTCTGTAAGGTGGAGTAGGTAAGGACTGAGTTCGAATCKAAGTCGAGCATCCCATATGAAAATGGAGGGCCCTTCACACTCTACATAAATTTAATACTGGTTGACACYGATGAAGGTATCATACCACTGCCCAAGGTAGAGGGAGTCGAGACCATTATGGTCCATACTAGAGAAGGTGGGTTAGGAGGAAACATACCCCTTTTGGTCGTAGCTGAAATGAGATTATGAGGACTCCTGGACGAAGTAGCAACATTTTCTTCCATGGCTGCTTGTAAGACTATTTGACGCTCGTAAGGTGTCACCTTCGGAGGGACAACTTGTACTAATATTGGTGGCGACAAGTCAATGATTGGAGGGTTGGATGGCCCAAGAGATTCCACTCCAAGGTTAGAAATAGTAGATTCCTCTAGAGTCAATTAATTTCCTCTTGGAGCTGGCTCAAGCACAGTTTCCTATGGCCTGGTCGCTTCGAATCACCCTTGTTGGTCAAGTCTTCGTCGTAATGGTGGTGGTGGTTGATCTAATGCAATCGGCGGTAGGCTCGGAAGCCTTCATGACTGATTGAGATCTTTATCTTCCACTTTGTGAAAATATCAACGACATAGTAAGTCTTTAACTATCATTTAAAACCAAGCACACACCAGAAAAATTCCTACAAGATAAATCAAGCAAACCACTATCTTGTAGGAAGAATAGTTACGCCAGCCAACACTAGAGAAAATTACCGGTGCAAGTGCAACATGAACATGGAAGAAACCTCCAGGTATACTCTGCAAAGTGTGACCCGACGTCTGCCCTAGGTACTGTGGTATACCCCCGCAGTCACTTGTGTAAGTCCCTAGAATATAGGAAACTAATTTTCCTTTTCACAAACAGTCACCAGGCAGGTACAGTCGACAGTCGGGTGGACCGCAATGAGTAGGATAACAAGTCGAAAACCTACCGAGGGTATCGAAAGTAAGTGTTCTGGAAGACAACAAAGGATCTTGAATGAATTCGAGGTCTATGAATCTCTATAGGAAAATATAGAA
>JASDQU010735979.1:40638-65977 GCA_032191745.1 Picea mariana | reverse complement strand
TCGCCAGATCAACGACGAGGATTAATTGCAAAGATCGAAAGGAGAATTAAATATCACGCTTGTTCCAATCCCACAATTATCCAGGACCATCCAATCTTATAGCCTCAAATATCGACGATTGTGGTTGACTCACCAACAATGCACAACTTCATATTGCGGAATTTGGGTGTCGAGTTAAATTACTCGCAAGTTGTGGTTCCGCAATCATAGTCGATCGTTGATCTACTTCAGTGTCTTCATAACCGTTGGATCACTTTAAAGTGGAAGGATAGGATAAGCAAGGAAAAATTTGAGAATTTGATTATTCGAACACCCGTCAGTTGTCAGATCAAACATGAATTCCTATTAGTCATCAGATCATCTTAAAGTGGAAGGACAGGATAAGCAAGGTAAGATCTGAGATCTCATTTATGCGAATTTTCGTCAGTCGTTGGATCATTCTAAGTGGAAGGAAATGATAAGCTAGAAGAGCTGCACCATAGATAGATCGGGCTGATGATCCAAGATCCAGATCGAATGAACATCTTTCACTTCGGGTCTAAAGATGTGAGGAGGTTACACTGTAGAAACTTTGAGATTTGGAATACCCGAAGCCCGGAAATTCGAAATGAATAAGGACCATCGAATTTGGAGGACATACGATGATCATTGGATCCGGTTTGTTGGCCAACAGACCACGTCAACAAGGACACTCGATAGACCACGTCAGCAAAGGGCATATGGGATACCATGTCAGCAAGGATACAAGTCGTCCAATTTGAAAGATCACTTCAGGATCATTCTCGATCATTGATCTATTATAGTGGAAGGATAGTGTAAGTCAAAATATTAACCGGCAATAAGTGGTCTCCACTATTTTATGACTGACTCAGCAGGTGATCACTCTGGAGGAAAGAAGGGGTTGAGATTTGAAATCTCTGAAGTCCCAAGATCTGGAGTAAAAGGTGGACATCCATCTCAATTCTTGATTAAGTCCTAGCTGTCAGATTTAGCAGTGAAAGGATGAGTGTAAGGATCAAAGCTGATCGTTGACCTGTTTCCTTGAAATAAACCGTTTGATCTGTTTTGAATATTTGAAAAGTTGAAAACCCGAAGTTCTAAAGGGCGAAGTCCTGTCAGCCATCCATCTCGTCAAGAGATTAAATCATGACCATTGATTTGATAAGCGCTCAAGAACTCGTTTGGATTAGAATCTGGTTACCGCCACTGGTCATATGGAACAAGAGATATACGAGCAAAAGATAATAAGTTGCTAAAGTTGAGAAGCCCATGGTTCTATGCCTATGATCACATATAAATGGTTTGAAGGAAGCGCCTATGTAGAACTCTGATTCTGCGATAATAACAGAGATTCAGATCAAATTAAAAGGATGAAATTGATCCATGACTATGATCAATTTATGAAAAACCTTCTTGGGAAAATAAATAAATGGTAATTAAGATTAATTAATCAAAGAGGTGCGATGATCAAAACAAAGGGACACAGTTTTGTCACTCTCACACTGTTTGAAGAATATATAATCAAGGAAGAGTCTTGAGAAGAAGAGTGTCTCTACAGTCTGAATCATAGAATATATTAAATTAGAGAAGCAGATAGAGATGCAGTAAAAGACTTTATATAGAAGCTTGTCCAGATTCATAAAATCAAGGGTGGTTGGGTGGTGTAAGGGCAGGTTGGTGCCTGCAGAGGGAGTTGGTTCTTCCTTGCCAGTTGTAGCTAACTAAATAGGGGTTGTAGCCTCCTTCCAGTTGGTGTTGCTGAACTAGGGCGTGGGTGCATCCTGATCAGTTGGTGTTGATAAAAAAGGAAGAATATCTTCCTTCTATGTAACATGTAAAACAAATTTTGCAGTTAATAGAAAAGAGTTTGTGGTTTTCCCAATTGGGTTCCATGATAAAATGTTGTGTTAAAATTTTGTTTTCATTAATAAATGAAAAATTGATATAATTGTTGTGTCACTGATTCACCCCCCCCCCTCTCAGTGACAAGATCCGATCCTTCAATTGGTATTAGAGTAGGTTCCTTCAGTACAATCTAACAAACTTGAAGGTAGATCCTAAAGATGGATCAACAAGAGGGAATGTCAAACAACAAAGCACCATTGTTCAATGGAGGAGGCTATGCTCTGTGGAAAATAAGAATGAAAAACTTCATGTTGTCTCTTGGTTTTGATATCTGGAAATTAATTGTATATGGTTACACTGCACCAACTACTCCACCCAAAGACACTGCAGGAAAGAAAATTTGTAATGAAAACTCAAGAGAAGTTAACAGAATTCTAGCAGGGTTGAATAATTCTATATGTGTGAAGGTTATGTATTTAAAATCAGCCAAAGAAATCTGGGACAAGTTGGAGGTTGTATATGAAGGATATGACAAAGTCAAATATTCCAAACTACAGACCTATAGAGCTCAGTTTGAAAATCTGAAAATGAAAAAAGAAGAAAATATTGCCGAATACTCACATAGGGTAGATGAAATGGTTAAATCAATTAGAGTGGTATGATAAGATATTACAGATAAACCCATTGTGCAAAAAATACTAAGGTCCTATGAGATATGATGAAAATATTTCTTCAATTGAAGATAGATCTGATCTAGACACACTCACAGTTTATCAGCTCCATGGAATTTTCACAGCATATGAAATGAGAACAGGGAATGATAAATCAGAAAAAGATGAAATAGTTTTCAAATCATTTAAGACAAAGATACATCAGAATAAAAAACCTCAATTCAGCCACCGTGAAGAATCTAATGTGGAAGAAGCCAATTTCATTAGAAAACTTCAGAAAGGATTAGGTAAGTACAAAGGCAAGATTCCTCTCAAATGTTTTAACTGTGGAAAAGTTGGTCATTTTGCATCCAAGTGTCCCTATCCAAAGGAGGACCCTGAAGATGAAGAAAAAAAAACCAAACAATATAAGAAGAAGGAAAAACCCAACTACAAGAAAAAATTTTACAAAGGGAATTTTTTTTTTTACTCAAAAGAAGAAAACAACAGTTCAGCAGAGTCTAGTGACAACGATGAATCTGATGATGATGAATTCATTTTCTTAGGTATTGAAGAATCTAATGAGATAGAAAAAATTAAACATGAGAAAGAGTTAGAATATGAAGTAGAAGTTAATATAGAGGAAGAACTTCTCAGTGACTTGGATGAATTAAGAAAATACAAAACTAGATATAGACAACTAAATTTTTTTGTAGTTGAACAAAAGGAAAAACATGAACAAGAAGAAAAGGAGATGGAAAAACTCATGAGAAACCTGAAAAAACAAATCCTAGAAGAAAATAAGATTGAAGAAAGTTTGGAAAAGTCTCTTAAAGAAAAAAAAATAACTTGTGAATGAATGGAGGCTGAAATAGTTCACCTAAAAAAAGAACTGGACGCAAAAATCATTCAAACAAGATACAAAAATAGCTCTATAATATTAGACAAGATTATTACCATGCAAAGGGATTCAGGTAATAAAAATGGAATAGGTTATTCTCAAAAGGAAAGCCAAGTTAACTCAAAATCTTGTGCAGATGCTCTCCTCAATGCATTCAAGAAGAAAAATGAAGAGAAGATAAGTAATGATCAGAACTCCAGAGAATTACTTCCAGCCATCAGGAAGGAAGACAAGACAATACCATAGAAGTTTTATCAAAACATGTATCCTCACATTTTCCTTAGTTATTTCTTTACATGCTCTAACTTCGAACACAAAGCTATAAATTGTAGAGCATATAGAAGGAAAAATCTGAAGGTTAACAACTATATCCTTAAGGATAACCAAGCAGTAAATCAAGTTAAAAGAAGAAACTATAAATCCTTTGCACCTCTACAAGAAGGGGACCTAGAGTTATTTAGATGTCATAACTATGGACATAAGGCCATTAATTGTAGATTAATGAAAGTCTCAGAACAACCAAAGTTCATTAGAGAGAAAAAGAAACTTTGGAGAGAAAAAACATCAAAAGAGGAATGTCTTATTGCCCTAAAAGCTCAAGATAAAAAGGATCTCTGGTATGTTGAGAGTGGATTCTCAAAACACATGACAGGTAATAAGAACATGTTTTTAGACTTGAAGAAACAAAAGGGTAAAGTTACATTTGGTGATAACGCTTCAAGTAACATACTTGGGAAAGGCACTGTGAGCTTGGGAAAATACAAAGCTAGAAATGTGCTACTTGTCAAAAAACTAAAGCCTAGTTTATTAAGTGTCAGCCAAACCTGTGATTAGGGGCACTTCTGCATATTTGATTCCCAAAAATGTGAGATTAGGAGATAAGACACAGGAAAATTAGTTGGTACTGCTCCTAGAACTCCTAAAAATGTATATATACTAGATGCAAAATTGAATAAGGAGTGTCATTTAAATTTAGTAGATGAAAGTTGGATATGGCACAGAAGTTTGGGGCATATTAACTTTGACAATCTAGTGAAAGTCAACAATCTTGGTGCAGTAAGAAACTTTCCAAAGATCATAAAACCCTCAAATGCTATGTATAGACATTGTCAACTAGGGAAGCAAACTAGAATAAGGTTCAAGGAAAAATAATAATCAACCTCAAAACCTTTAGAGCTTGTTCACACTGGCGTATGTGGACCTACAAGGACCAAGAGTTTGCAAGGAGAGTCTTACTTTATGTTGTTCGTTGATGATTTTACTAGAATGGGTTGGATATGTTTTCTCAAAGAAAAATCAGAAGCACTTAACAAATTCAAAGCCTTTAAAACCATTGTTGAAAATGAAAAGGAGATAAAAATCAAATGTCTTAGATCAGACAATGGTGGTGAGTTCACCTCAAAAGAGTTTGATCTCTTCTATGAAACCCATGGAATAAAAATGCAATTCTCTACAGCCAGAACACCTCGGCAAAACGAGATTGTTGAGAGAAAGAATAGAACAGTTCAAGAGGCCGCAAGGACTATGCTCAATGAAGCAAAGTTGTCAGATGGATATTGGAGGGAAGTTGTAAGCACAACAGTATACATTTTGAACTGAGGTTAGCTTAGGGTTAATAGTGATAATACTCCTTATGAACTATGGTTTGGAAGATCTCAATCAGTGAAATACTTCAAGGTCTTTGGAAGTAAATGCTACATCAAAAGACTTGATGAGAATCTTGGAAAATTTGATGCTATATTTGATGAAGGTATTTTTCTTGGATATTCTTCAGACAAGAAAGCATACATATGCTACAATATTAGATCACATAATATTATTGAGAGTGCATATGTTAAGGTGGATGACCTAAAAATGATAAGGATGAAAAATCAAGAGACCATACTTGAAAGTGAAGATGAAGATGATGATGAGACAATCGACACACAAGTAGAAGAAGTAGAAGAGAATGAAAAATAAAGGGAAGAGGATGATATGGATACTAGTGAAGATGAAGAAGATAGTCAATATGGAGAGATAAGAGAATAATTCCCAATAAGAGACACAAAGACACCCTCAAAAATTACTCAAAAGAATCTTCCTGAAGAACTGATTATTGGAGATATGAATGATGGAGTGCACACAAGAAGACAACTACTTTATCAAATAGAAATAACACCGTTGCCACATATTGAGCCCAACTCAATCAAAGAGGCATGCAAATATTAGAATTGGTTCAAAGCTATGAATGAAGAATTGGACCAAATTGAAAACAATAAAACTTGGGAACTAGTTCCAAGACCAAAAAACAAAAATGTCATTGGAACTAAATGGGTGTATAAAAACAAAATGAATGAGAATGGGCAGGTAATCAAGAACAAAGCCAGATTAGTATGTAAAGGATATACTCAAGTTGAAGGAGTAGACTATGAAGAAACCTTTGCACCTGTAGCCAGCTTAGAGGCAATTAGGATGTTCCTAGCTTTCTCCAGCTATAGAAAATTTAAAGTGTACCAAATGGATGTCAAGTCAACATTTCTCAACGAAAATTTAAAAGAGGAAGTCTATATTGAGCAACCAGAAGGGGTTCAATTAACTAACAAAGGAGACTATGTCTGTAAACTAAAGAAAGCACTCTATGGGCTAAAACAATCACCTAGAGCATGGTATGCAAGGCTAGATTATTACTTACAAAAACAGAGCCTAAAAATGGGATCAACAGACAACAATCTTTTCTGTAAAATTGATGGTAATAACATGATTATTGTGGAAGTATATGTAGATGATATTATATTTGGCAGTGATGATGAAAAAAATGAGTAAGGACTTTGCTAGGATGATGCGACAAGAATTTGAAATGTCTTTCCTTGGAGAATTGAATTTCTTTCTTGGATTACAAATAATATAGTCCAAAAAAGGTGTCTTTATCCA
Organism: Picea mariana; assembly: GCA_032191745.1. Lineage (NCBI taxonomy): Eukaryota > Viridiplantae > Streptophyta > Pinopsida > Pinales > Pinaceae > Picea > Picea mariana. The sequence goes on along the minus strand of JASDQU010735979.1, from coordinate 59,671 downwards.
TTAGTCTAAGTATGTTAAAGATATGCTCAAGAGATTCTAGTTAGAGGATTGCAAACCTGTTAGTACACCTATGACAGTTGGATGAAAACTAAGCAAGGATGATGAGTCCAAAGATGTAGATCCAAAACACTACAGATCAATGATTGGCAGTTTACTCTATGTAACAGCTTCCAGACCTGATGTCAAGCAAGCTGTTGGGATGATGGCTATATTCCAAGTAGAACCAAAGGAGAGCCATGTTCAAATTGTAAAAATAATATTTAGGTATTTGAAAGGAACCATAGATATTGGTTTGTGGTACCCTAGCAAGGATTAATTCACTTTAAAAGCCTATTTAGATGTTGATTGGGTAGGAAGTGTAGATGACATAAAAAGTACAAGTGGAGGAGCATTCTTTTTGGGAGAATCATTGGTAGCTTGGATAAGAAAGAAATAGTCCTCAATTTCTCTGTCTAGCATTGAAGTTGAGTATATTGTATCAGCAGAATGTTGCACACAAGTGGAATGGATGAAACAAATCCTACAACACATCAAAATAGTATTTGAAAAACCTATTATTATCCACTGTGATAATAAAAGCACTATAAGTCTCTCTAAGAACCCTATCCAACACTCAAAATTGAAACATATTCCCATAAAGTACCACTATCTAAGAGATCAGGCTGAAAATAAGAACATTAAATTGGAATATGTTCCAACACAAGAACAGGTGGTAGATATTTTCACAAAACCCTTAAGCAGAGATGTATTTGAATATATCAGGAAAACATTGGGAGTAATTCTTCTTCCAACCTAAATCTCTCAAGAAAATAATGCATTAGTTGGCATCTATTCAGGGGGAGACAACAATCAACGTCAGAAGGAGTCATTCAGTTATAACGGGAAAAGTGAGATTGCAGGAGGAGTTGCCAATGTTCAAGTCTCTGATCAAAAGTATTTATATAGACAGGTCATAGGAGAAGAAACCCTTTTCCATTGATGTCAAAGGGGGAGAGTAACTTTAGTGGAGAGATGCAACATCACAGGGGGGATTTTTGTATGAAGTTAGTGTGTTTCCCTCAATGACAAAGGGGGATATTGTTGGACATATTTTCATTCATGTGTTGTCATTGATGTCAACAGTCATAATAAGTAGAGAAGCAAGGTTAATCTCAGGAGGGTTAGAAAATGTAGAGATAGGCTGAAACAATTCGTGATTATTTTTTATCGCGATAGGATCAACAATGTTCCTATGATAAAATCTCAGGAGGGTTAGTGATATATAGATATCAAATCTCATAAGAGATGGCGTGATGAAACTCATATCAAATACAGACCGTTGATGCGCAAATGCTAGATCAACGACAAGGATGAATTGCGGAGAGATAAAGCATAATTAAACTACTCTCCAATTGCAATACCACAATCAGTCTAGATCGTCAGATCTCATAGCTCCAAATATCTACGACTGCAGTTGATCCAACAAACGATGATATTAAGCCAGATTAAATCATGACCGTCGGATGCACAATCGCCAGATCAACGATGGGGATGAATTGTGAAGATCGAAAGGAGAATTAAATATCACGCTTGTTCCAATCTCGCAATTATTCAGGACCATCCAATCTTATAGCCTCAAAGATCAACGACTGTGGTTGACTCACCAACAACGCACAACTTCATATTGTGGAATTTGGGTGTCGAATTAAATCACTCGCAAGTTGTGGTTCTGCAATCATAGTTGACCATTGATCTTATTTAGTGTCTTCATAACCATTGGATCACTTTAAAGTGGAAGGATAGGATAAGCAAGGAAAAAGTTGAGAATTTGATTATCCGAACACCCAGTAGCCATCAAATCAAAAATGAATTCATGTCAGCCGTCGGATCATCTTAAAGTGGAAGGATAGGATAAGTAAGGTAAGATCTAAGATCTCATTTATGAGAATTTTTGTTAGCCGTTGGATCATTCTAAGTGGAAAGACATGATCGGCTAGAAGAGTTGCACCCTAGACAAATTGAGTTGTTGATCCAAGATCTAGATCGAACGAACATATTTCACTTCGGGTCTAAATATGTGAGGAGGTTACGCTCTGGAAACTTTGATATTTGGAATACCTGAAGCCCAAAAATCTGAAATGAATAAGGACCATCTGATTTTGAGGAAATACGATGATCATTAGATTAGGGTTGTTGGTCAGCATACCACATCAGCAAGGACACTCAACAGACCATGTCAGTAAGGAAGGTTGGTTGACCACGTCAGTAAGGATACGTGACAAACCACGTCAACAAAGAGAATATGGGAGACTGCGTCTGCAATGATACAAGTCATATGATCTGAAATATAACTCTGGGAGAATTCTCGACCATCGATCTACTACAGTGGAAGGATAGTGTAAGTTGAAATGTTAACATACAGCAAGCGGTCTCCACTGTTTTATAACTGACTCACAGGTGATCACTCCGAAGGAAAGAAGGGGTTGAGATTTGAAACCTCTAAAGTCCGAAGACCCGGAGTAAAAGGTGGCCATCCATATCGATGCTTGATTAAGTTCTAGCCATCGAATTTAGCAGTGAAAGGATGAGTGTAAGGATCAAATATGACCGTTGATCCGTTTCCATGAAATAAACCGTCCGATCTATTTTGAAGATTTGAAAATTTGAAAGCCCGAAGTTCTAAAGGGATAAGTCCCATCAGCCATCCACATCATCAGAAGATTAAATCATGACCGTTGATTTGATAAGCACTCAAGCACTCATTTGGATTAGCATCTGGTTACTGCCACTGGTCATATGGAATAAGAGATTTACGGGAAAAAGATAATAAGTTGCTAAAGTTGATAAGCCCATGGTTCTACTCCCATGATGACATAGAAATGGTTTGAAGGAAGCGCCTATGTAGAACTCTGATTCTGTGATAATAACAGAGATTCAGATCAAATTAAAAGGATGAAATTGATCCATGACTGTGATCAATTTATGAAAAACTTTTCAGGAAAATAAATAAACAATAATTAAGATTAATTAATCAAAGAGGTGCGATGGTGAAAACAAAGGGACACATTTGTGTCACTCTCACACCGTTTTAAGAATATATAATCAAGGAAGAGTGTTGAGAAGAAGAGTGTCTCTATAGTGCAAATCAGAGAATATATTAAATCAAAGAAGCAGAGAGAGATGCGGTAAAATAATTTATATAGAAGCTTGTCCAAATTCAGAAAATAAAGGGTGTTTGGGTGGTGCAATGACAGGTTGGTGCCTGTAGAGGGAGTTGGTGCTTACTTGTCAGTTGTAGCTGACTAAACAGGGGCTTGTAGCCTCCTACCAGTTGGTTCTGGTGAACTAGGGTGTGGGTGCATCCTGATCATTTGGTGCTGATAAAAAAGGAATAATATCTTCCTTCTATGTAACATGTAAAACAAATTTTGCAATTACTAGAAAAGAGTTTGTGGTTTTCCCAATCGGGTTCCACGATAAAATACTGTGTTAAAATTATGTTTGCATTACTAAATGAAAAATTGATATAATTGTTTTGTCACTGATTCACCCCCCCCCTCTCAGTGACAGGATCCAATCCTTCATAATCTACATCAACCACCATTCAAACAGTTCGGGAAAATGTGAATGGAGCGATGTGTAGGTGATATATAAAATGTTTTTCAGCCGAAATTGTTTTTTGGATGAAACATCTTTACGTTCGGCCGAAAAGTGTTATCGGAAAAAAAATCTGTCCGGCTAATATGGTACACGAGAGTTAAGGCCATTGTCCAGGTATCATTTGATTTGACGTCTCAAGGCTCGGACGAAATAGTTTTCGGCCGAAAATATGTGTCTTTCGGTCAAAATAATTATTAGTTCAGCCAAAGAAAATGTCAGTAGGAATTTTAGAAACCCGATTATCACAAAAGTGGTACCCAACTTCATGATTTCACCCGTATCAAAGATTCAAGAATATGACCTCAACATTAAACCAACTAAAATAATAAAAGGGAAATCTTTATATCAGATGTTCACTAAAGGAAATGAAAAATACTTAGAATTATGTGAGAATGATCAAGTGAATGTTGTCTTGAGTGAATAGGAAAATGATGAGTGGTATTCATATATCATTTATTATTTGAATAATCTATGATGTACTAACAACTTGATCATAAGAGAATATATTTGAGATTAAAATCCTTGAGATTTTGTTTAACCTAAGATGGTATTCGTTGAAGGAATCCTAATGGAATAATCCTTAGATGTGCCAACAAGGAGGATGATAACAAGTTAGTTGAGGAATTCCATTTAGGATACTATGAGGGCCACTTTGCAGGCCATACCACCACACATAAAATATTGATGGAAAATTACTATTGATATTCATTGTTCATTGATACTCATCATTATGTTAGGTCTTTTCAACCATGCCAGTTCTTCTAGGGAAACACCGATTACCTACTTTACCTTGGAAACTAGTTATTGTTGAAGCACCTTTTAAATAGTGGGATTTGGATTTTATTAATTAATTTAAAGAGAATTATATTAATGGATATTGATGGGTCCTAACTTACACAAACTATTTCACTAGGTGGGTAGAGGCCACACCAACAAAGAAGGAAATTGAACAAGTTGTAATGAATTTCCTTGAAGATAGAATAATCACAAGATTTAGTTCCCTAGACAAAATCAATAATATGAAGGCTTTTAGTTATTTGGATATGGCATTTTTTTTCTTCACGTATGGAGTTGTATTTTCTCATTCTTCCAATTATTACTGACAAGGAAATGAATTGGTTGAATCTAATAATAAGAACCTCATGAATGTCATTAGGAAAACAATGGGTGACAATTTAAATAATTGGGATAACAAGATCAAATATGCACTAAGGGAAGACTGTATCACAACTAAGACTTCCATTAGGAAAATCCCTTTTGAATTAGTGTATCGAGTAGAAGCAAAATTTCCTATTAACCTCTAGATTCTAGTATTCCATATTATCCAACATTTTACAATAGATTAGGAAGCTTTGCAAGGAAGAATTGATCAACTTGTAGAGTTGGATGAGTCTAAAAGAAATTTTTTTAAGCAAATGATGATAAATTAATATAAATTAAAAGGAGCATTTTATCATAAAGCAAGATAGAGATATATTGAAGAGAGAGATTTTTTAGTCATGTGGGAAAAAAGAAAGGAAAATCTATGTATGCAAAAGAAGTTTGATGGTCTTTGGCTTGGTCCTTTTAAAATTGAAAGAAATGATGGAGTTAATTCTTTCTACCTAGCTAGCCTTGATGGGGAGGAGTTTCCTTTTCCAGTTAATGGACAACTTCTCAATATTTACTTTGCAATTGGCACTTGATTTTCTAACAATAGGATTAGGTAGGATAGTTGTAGGTCATGTTGTGTGTTTCCTTTATGCTTCTTGATTGCTCTTCCTTTATTTTTTTCAATTAGCGCTCTACTTTATACATTCACAATTAGTTTCATTTTGATTTAGTCTTGTCTAAAAAAATTAAAAAAACATGTATATGTACATTGATTTTTTTTTTCCACATTTCATTTATATTTTCCATATACTAAGGGGATTTTATTGCCTTTCCATTTTGTTTCTAATGTTTTTAGGGTGATATGTAGTAGTTTTTTTATTATATTGATGCAAAGTGAAGATCTTGGAGTTCTAGATATTGGTGAGGTAAACATGTGCTCTACGGTGAGCACATGTCCCCGTGTTGGAGCTAGAAGTTACCCCATCACATCTAGGGTTAACTAGATGATATTTTCTCCTATGATCTATATCACAAACAACAGTTCCGAGGATTAGATCCATGGTTCTCACAAATAATTGACCAACGATGTTTCCTACATTTGCTAAGCTAACTCTCATCTAATGACTATTGTGATTGGAACACATGAGGTACCTTGTTTTATTGCTTCATATTAAGTGTTAATGCCTTATGTATTTGGCATGAAATTAATGACCATGTGTTGAGTCGGATAATGGATCATGATGCTCTATTTTTTTTCCTTTTTACTTGTTTCACCTTGGTGGTCATCATCATCTCCTAGATAAGTGTTGTCACTCTTGGGAAGAGTTATACTACCGGGGGAATTTGAGAGGGACAACCTGTTCATATCCCAATCCATACATAAAATTCTCCATATTTCATGATTTTGTTTGTCACCTCTTTTGGGTTGGTGTTCAAATGTCACACATATAGGTTCATTCTTCATAATCCCATGAGAAGAAGGAGCTTGAACGATTGAGGTTGATGTAACTTAATAAAAAAAGGGTAGAGAGAAAGATTCTAAAATCAAAATGAAAAGAAAATAAATGGAAAAGAACCAAAAGAAATAAATAATGAACAATGCCCCCTCATTATGAGGTCATCACCCTGTGTCCTATGCAATGAATGAATATCTAAATAAGGACTAAATGAAGTAAAACCAAATTCAAAAGCTAGAAAAGGTTAAATGAATAAAGAAAAAGGAAAAAAGGGGTTTGGAAAGACATAGTGTCAAGGAAAGGGAACTCAATGCATAAGCGCTTCCTCATTACAAAGGAGCGCTTCCTCATTACAAAGGTGCTCATGTGGATGCATAATATCTTACATAAGCTCACATGAATATGCAATACCAATCATGAATTTAAACCCAAACCATACCATTTGTCATTACACATGCTCCTTGATGGGATTCTTGTGAAACAATTATCTTCCAGGGTACTGGCACATGGAATAGAAGCTAATGATGAACCTCATGTTAGCACAAGAATTCTCATCTAGAAGAGGCCTAACTATCAGAGTTTTGGATTTTTTCTAAATACCAGTTCCCTCAGTGGTAAAATACACTACCTCTTTGCACTGCCAAGGCATCTAAGTAAAGGGGGTTTGATATCATGAAAGGAAATTAATTACTCTGCACATGTTCAAGATTGAAGGAACTGCGTTTTTTACAATTCTACCTAAACCGACACACAAATGCAACACAGTGGCTCTACCTATAGGCGCTGCGTAATATTCTGGCAAAAAACGAATTGTGCAGATTTATTTTACCAGTTTTGAGTTTTTAACTTAAAACTTTGATTTTGAGCAATTGAGAAGGCATTTTTGAAAACTGGAGGAGGTTTTTGTTCATAACATTCCAAATAACAAAAACCTCTCTCAGTTTTTCAAAATGTGTTTTTTATTTAGATATATTGGATATAGAAGTAGGCGATGTGTACTCTGCACAGTGGCATTGTATACTAATTTCCTGCAGCGGTCACGGTTTTCATATTCGCCTTGTTGAGAGGTTTCCACATTTCAAGGAGGGTTAGAATGAATTCTCAAGGATCAGTTATATGTCAAGGGAAACCTTCACCTAAGATTTATCTCCAGCAAAGGCCTCATGCATGAGGTGGAAACAATTTATTAATGACTTCCAACAAATTCTTGAAAATTAGCAGTTTGTTGGATTTTTGTCTCTTTGATTGTTGCCACCTATCTCCAAGGCTTAGAATCCAATGGAGGAGATGGGATTTGACCTCCTTAGGTTATTTGGATGCTATTTTATATTTAAGTAAGGAGATATCTCTTGGAGAATAAAGGGATTCATGAGCAAGAGAGATGAGAGAGCCGTAGGAGGCACTTTGCCTATGATCATTGTAACCCTGAGGGGATTTTGTTTTTGTAAACATTTTTGTTATTGAAGGTTCATGATTTATGTGTTATCAGATTGTATCTCTTGTTTTCTTTCCCAATTTGTCTTCTTACTTGAATGAATTGTACACCTTGAGGATCATGGTTGCCTTTGATTAATGGATTCTTGAGCATCTGAGGATCTGATGTATTTTTCCTATTAGTCATTGTTTATATTCAAGTACCTTGAATTCATTTATGCAGAGAGGATCTCTGCCTTATGGATGTTCTTATTTGTGTTATATTTTTCTTCCTCTATTCAATAAACCTTTATCTGATATGCATATTGATTGCATTTAATGTGCAGGGTGTTTGCTTGACTCCATAGCCCAACGGTCCATCATTGATTTACAACAGCTTACTATCCTTCCCCTTCCTTGTTTTCTTCTTCTTAATCCACAAAACCAATCAAGAATTTTTATTTCTATGTTACCAAGCTTACTCTCATTTGCAACCTGGGAGTGACTCTTGGAGTGATAACACCTCCCATACCTAAAATTATAAAATTGTATTAATTCAATGAGTTATTATGAAGTTTGAAGAAAATGATTAACGATATATACCTAATGGCATTTACATTTGACATGGCTCACTTTTTATGTTGCATTAGACTTGTGTACATGCCCCCAAATTGATGGATACATTGGATCACTTGAGCCCCTCTTTGAATATGAGCCTTTTGTCCTTTGGAGGACATTGAGGAGGCCCCTTTCACACTTGATGGAGAATGCCCCACTTCTTATGAGGATGTTGGGATTATTTGAGTACATGACACCTTTTTAAGAGGACATGACACCTTTTTGAGGAGACGTTGCACCTTTTGGAGATGACTTTACACTTGGAGGATGAAATGTTGCACAATTTGGAGGGAATGTTTCACTTTGGAGCCCCTAACATGAATTTTGACATCATTTTAGTGAGTCGTCCACTCTTGGGAGACCACACATACCACACATGTGAGTTTGAGGATGCATTTATGGAGGACATCTTACCTTTTGATAATTTTACTTCATCTTGGGAGCATCGTTGGGGGTCTTTTGAGTCATCCACTCTTGTATCATGGATATTTAATGTACTATGACCTTATATCTAGGGATTGTAAATATTTAAAGTGATCCAATAGGATCTAGGAATACTCACAGAGATCTAGGAGGATCCAAAATGCTCATAGAGGACTTGAAGGACCCATAAATGCTCAAAATTTGACTTTATCAAATGCTCTTGAAAAATAATTCATTGTGTTGAGCTTCGTGATAGATTTCCAACGATGCAAAAAATTTCCTCAAATGGAATTCGTATGAAGAATTTATGGTCGGTCAAAGTTTGGTCAAACTAGGGAAAAATTTAAAGAAAGGTGCCACGTGGCACTACTAGAGGGTGACATGTTGTTGGCACAGGGGCAGACCCAGGGTTCAGCTCTAACAATGCACCAAGAAGCCCTAACTATTGGCCCTTTCGGCAACACCTACGAAGAAGATGCAATCTCACCCGAAGTAGCAATAGGGGGTTGCAGGACATAGGTGTCTACAACCAGAGGAAATACAAAGTGGATCTAAAACAATAGCAACACAACAACTATATATTGATTACCAACTTAACCCACTTCACACATTTATATCTCATATCTAACTCTATGATGCAATAACAGAATAACAAAATGCAAAAGAACACAACAACAATCCCACAGAACAACAAGATATACGTGGTTCACCCTCTCCCTAGGGCTACGTCCATAGAATTGTGTTTCTTGATATTATAGGAAAACATACATTTCTATCTATGCTCTTAGCTTGCAGATCCTTCTCTCTTTCTCCTCTTCTCTCCCCTCTCTGTGCACCCAACTGCAGGGTTGATCTTCGCACACAGCTAGAGATCTTAAAATACATAAGGCTATCACACATAACACTTCTCTCTTACACAGGAATAATCACTCACTCACACAATAACAATGAACTCTCAACCAACTTAGCACCAACCCATCCCAGGTCCTTTAGACATTTATTTATACATTACATGACAAATTCTAGGTGTCAAAACCCTAGATCTAAAACCCTAGGTGTCTAAACCCCTAGGTCCTCTTTGACCCATGTTTTTTGGGCTTCGCCAGCTTGTCTTTCCTTCTTTCCTACGAGGTGCTCCAAAGCATCCAATGGTGGTTTTTTCATTTGCTGAGCTATCCATGATCCATATTCCTTGTTGTTCTTTCATCCTCGATCTCCTCATTCAACGACTAGCTTTCCCTTGCTTCACTCCTTCTTTTCTTCTTGTTTAACCACTTCGACCCAATCTCAGTCAATGTACCTTCCGCGCAGTTCGCACTTCATCTTTTCTTTTCCTTTTTCTTCGCTTTCTTTCTTAATTCATACCCAGGCCCAATAGGCCCCCAACACTCACCCATGACTTGTCCTGAGGCACAATAGATCCGATTCTTCTATTTTACTTAGGCCTCAGACTGTGCAGCGCAACCTGTGATTTCTACTCTATCCTTCCCCACTGTGTGCAGATTGTCTTTTCTGTGTCTGGTACCTAGTTTCAATTGCACCTAGTACCTAGACCCTTCTCCTTCTTTATTTACTGAGAGCTACAGGGCAGCTTGTTGTCATAGTACAATTTCAATCGGCTCCCATTCACCAAACCTTCCTTCCATTCTCCCTTCAAAGTATTCAACTGCACTAATCCTCCTTCCGTGACTTAGGCAACCTCATATGGCCCAAGCTAATGTGTCCTGAACTTCCTTGGATGCTTCATGAACTTTCTATCATACACCAATACCAGATCTCCTTGCTTAAACGATTTCTTCTTGACGTGTCTGTCACGGTAAGCCTTCTCTCGTTCCTTCTATACCTGCTGATGAAATCCTGTAATAAACCTATCTTCCTCCAATTCGACCAACTGTGTGAGCCTCTCTTGAACAACACCGGTGTCATCCATATCTTTAAAGGCTGCAATTCTTAAACTAGGAACCAAGTATTCCATAGGTACAACTGCTTCTAGACCATAGACCAACTTAAAGGGAGTCTGCATTGTTAGCTTCTTGCAAGTGGTTCTATAGGCCCATAATACTACAGGTACTCTCAAATCCCAATCATCCATGTTTACACTGCAAATCTTCATCAGCGTTGTCTCCAAGATCTTATTGAAGGTTTCGATCGTACCATTTACCTGTGGATGGTATGGAGTTATCTTCTGATGGTGAAATTAAAATTCTTGAGTCAAGGCTTCAATAGTCTAATTAATAAAATGTGTGCCTTGGTCACTCATAAGGATCTTTGGACATCCTTAACTTCTCTTGCTTCTGCCCATCTGGCCAAATATTATGTCGCAGTGATGATGTATCTGGCCCCTATGTGCTTTTCTGGTGGGTTGATAGCTCCCATGAAATCAATGGCCCATTTATCAAATGCCTGTAAGGTTAGTTGTGGTGCTAAAGGCATCTCATCTCTTCTGGACAGTTTCCCAACTCTTTGGAATACATTGCAGGCTCTGTAGTATTCCTTAGCATCTTTGTGTAAAGTGGGCCACCAGAGACCAACTCTAAGAACCTTCTGCGATATTTCTTTCCCTGCATAGTGTCCTCCTACGATGGCTTCCTGTGATTCTGCCAAAATTAGCTGTCTTTCTCCCTCCACAACAAATATCCTCAAGATATCATCAGGTCCCATCTTATATAGTTGTCCAGCTATAAGTGAAAAATCCGTAGCGCGAACTACCAGTTGCTTCTTATGGATAATTGTATATTCGTGAGGTGCCATTCATGTTGATAAGAACTAGACTATCTCGACGAAGTGATCATCGACCTTTCTGACGGCCAACAACTATGCATATGGTAGTGTATCCTCTAGGATAGTAGGTTCCTCTCCATGTTATAACCTAGACAAGTGGTCAGGTCCCTTATTTACTCTCCCTAGCTTGACCATGATCTCAAAATCATATTCCTGGAAGAACATAATCCATTTGCATATTCTTCCCCCCAACATTATCTTGTTGACTAGGTATTTCAATGCAGAGTAATCAGTGAACATTTTAAAGTGTCCTCCCAACAAGTAGTGCCGAAATTTCTACAGTGCATACACCATGACTAAACCTTCTCTCTCAATGGTAGTGTAATTTATCTCAGTTGTTGAAATCTTCCTGCTAGAAAAGGATAATGGGTGGTCAATATCTCCTACTCCTGGTTGTGCTAACACTACTCCTAATGTAACAGATGAGGCATCGACATGCACATGAAATTCCTTGCTCCAATATGGAAAAACCAGAATAGGCGCAATGACCATTTTCTATTTCAATGTGTCGAAGCTCTGCTGGCATTCTTCTATCCATTGAAACTGACAGTATTTCTTCAACAACTTCTCCATGGGTGCTGCAATCTGTGCATAGCCCTTAATGAACTTTCTATAGTATCCAATATGTCCCAACGCAGTGTGCAGTTGTCTTACTGAAGTAAGAGGAGGTAAATCAACAATAATGGCAATCTTGGATGGATCTACTAGCAACCCCTGCTTACATACAATATGGCCTAGAAACACTCCAAAGGGTGAAAATAAGATGCAATTCTTCAAGTTCAGGGCAATCTAACATTGCCTACACTTATCCAACATTAGTCTTAAACATTCAATATGATTTTGTAATAAGCTAAAAACAGTCCAATCATCAAAATATGCTTCCAGAAATTTATGTAGAAATTCCTTGTATGCTTCGACCACCACCCTAGAAAATATGGCTGGTGCATTCTTCAATCCAAAAGGCATCACTATGTACTGGTAGGATCCCCATTCTGTTGCAAATGTGGTCTTATGGATATCTTCCTTAGCAATCATGATCTGGTGATAACCCAAAAATCCATCTGTGAAGGAGTAAACTTCTTGTCCTCCCAAATTATCTAACACTTCGTCAGTAAACAGTGTAGGGAATGGATCATGTAAAAATGCATCATTTAGTTTCCTCAAGTCTACATAGATTCTGATCTCTCATGTCTTGTTATCTTGAACCACCTTAGGGCTAATCCATTATGACTCTTCAACAGGTTCTATGATTCCTTCTTCCAACATTCTTTCTAGTTCAATCTTAACTTTATGCTTATATTTGGGATTCAATCTATAGGGTATCTGCTTGACTGGCCTTGCATCTAGTTTCAAGGGAATCTTCATCTCTCCCATGGCCCCTTTAATGCCCTTCATATCAATAAACTTGGTTGGAAACAAGTATTGATATTCATGCAGTAGTTCTGTGATCTTATCAATAGTGGCATCATCCCAATAATATCCAACGTTTGTGATCTTAGGTGCTTGCTCTGTTCCAATGTTAACTTTCTTGATTTTTATTGGTTGTCCAATAAAAGGTAGTTCAACTTCTGGTCCTTTTATGTCTCTCTGTCCTTCTGTTTCTATGATGTTCACATTCCTAGGATCATCGTCTTCATGAGCATTGATATTGTAACATCCTTGCAATTTATGAAGAGGTGCAATACATTCATCTTTTTATTGCTCCAAAGGGAGGTCAAGTGCCTCCTCAAAGACTTTCTGTCTTACAACCTTTAAAGCTTGATCTTTTGTAGGGTATTGACTTTCAAATAAAAATGTGGCTACAAAATTTTGAGTCCTACCTTGCCAATATGCAGTGGTGAGGCATAGTTCTGCTTGAAGATACCAATTGATAGGGGTTGTGTCCAAAGTGTTAATGAATTTATGCACCCACTTCTCTTGAGGAATGTCGCTCCAAGCTTCCTCACAACTTCACACATGGTCCCTCAGACAACTCTGACCTATGTATCTAACTTCACACCCTTCGATTTGTTCTGAAAAGCGCACTATCATCAAAGTGCCTCTACCTCATCCTCTTCCTCTGAATCCACCATGAGGGTTGATGATCCAGATGGATATTGGTGGCCACCCACCTTTTCTTACTGGCTCAAAACAGTTTTCTGGCAAAATTGGCAATTTACTATTTTTAGCAGTTTTTAACTTTCGGGGCCATTTTGAGGGCCCAAATGAAGATTTTTTGAGATATAGGTTCTCAATGATATCCAAATGTTTTATTGAGCCCACGAAATGAATCTCCTCGATGATACCTTTCCAACGAGCTATCATATGCCTAAAACAAAGATCATATGCAAAAGTTACAACCCCGAGAAGTTGATGTACTAACTTTCCCAAACGGGGGCCCACATGACTTTTGGCGCTTCATCTCCTAGGGTTAGGTTTTTGGATGTCTAGGACTTTTGGAATTCCTGTTTATTGTAAAAAGGCCTTCAGAGCCTCATTGTAATCATCTTCTTGCGAATGCGAGTAGCCGTCACATCTCTTCTCAGAGATAAGCTGCCACCATTCTATCGAGTCTTTCACTCTATATTTTACAGTCTCTGTACATTTATTTCATTAATATAAATCGTGTATTACTGTATATATATGTTTATGGTTTCATCTCTGATATATTTATATTATATTTTTTAATATTTGCGATATCTCTGTGCGTTTCTTTATTATATCTCTGATCTCATTTCGTGCCGAAAATAATCCAGATCAGTTGAAGTTTCCTCTTCCTGGAGAGTTAAAATGCGTAGTATTTCCTTCTTTTTGTACTTCACCTTGAATTCAATATGCGTCTCTTTATATTTCATGCAAGAGATCGTAACCCCTACAATACTTCTCATCGTGCCCCATGGATTTACAGAATGTGCAGTAGAGGGTTGTAGGTGTCTGAACATATTTTTACATGTAGTAGCATTAACCAGGGTGATGTCTATTTATACATACCTCGCACCAAGGTAGAGTAACCTGCTTCAAAGGGATCGGGGCTCCAGAGGCCAAGTACTCATGAAATAGGGGACAATGCTCCTTATCATGGCCCTCTTATTTGCATCTGATACACCAAATGTCTTCTCTTTTATCTTTTCCCTTGTCTTTCTTCATATCTTCGACCTGCAGAGATAAGCTAGTTAGATGACTCGAAATTTGTCTAATACCTGAGCTGGATTCTCCCATAGGGGTTGATTCTAGTTTCATGGCGATCTCCAATGCCTCGTCCTATGAATCAAACTTCTATTGCATAATAGAAACTATGATGTGTGGTAAGAGGGCAGCAATGAACCATTCTTTGTTCTGCTCATCTGGAATCTGAAAACTTAATTGGCATGTCAAGGTCTTAAACCTATGATCAAACTCCCAAATAGGTTCAGCTACGTTCTGCTTGATTTCTTTCAGTTATGTAATGCACTGCGACTCTGAATTGTGTTTCTTGAATTTTGCACTCAACCCGGTCTTGATCTCATTCAGTGGTTTAGGCTGTGCAATTCCAGTAAAAAACTTCATGTACCATCTTAGTGTGCGGTCTCTCAAGGTAGTACTAAACTGAGCTCTCTTAACTGCTTCATCACTAAAATTCTTAATACTCCACACAACGTCACATAAAAACCAGTGCTGATCAGGATCTTCAGACCCATCTCCTCTAAAGATAGGTAGCCTCATTTCGTCCGCCATAGATATTCCTAGGTTTCCTGACTGAGTATGCACTGAACTGCTGGTAACAGTGCCCTGAGTGCTCTGGTAACTCTGACTACTTTGGTTACCTAAGTTCTCTGGTAACTCTGACTACTTTGGTTACCTAAGTTCTCTGGTAACTCTGACTACTTTGGTTACTTAACGCTAATAAAAAAACAAGAGGAGTAATAGTAATTACTTTGACAGTCGACACAGTTCCTAAAGTTTCTGATTCTTCTCGGCGAAGTTCTTCAGTCTGTTCTTCCTCTTCCCTAGAAAACTATGGATGTTCCTCGTTCAACAACTCTTCTTCTTCTCCACTGTAGAACCCTTCATCCTATGCCAGCGGGTCGTGACCCTGCTCAAATAGGTTCACCAAAGGAACTTCTCTAAATGATCTCCCACTGCGTGTGTGTCCAGCCTCTATGTCGTTGTCACTATCTGAGTTCTTGAACATTAGCCTTTCGATCTGACCAACTACTGTATCTTCAAGATGTTCTTCTCATTCAATAGCATCTTGATCTTCAACTTCAAAAAGTGTAAAAATTTTCCTCTAAGTCCCTTAAAGAAATATCTCTTTGCTTGGCTATACAACTCTATTCTGTCAATAGAAAACTCGGTGATGTACCCTCAAATGGTGCTATCAAACTAGTGATCTACTACTCTTGACACGATGTTATCGACTCTCTTGACCTTCTCTATCAACGCCAAATTCGAAACCACAGGTGGTCTAAATCTGATCTGAAACTGGGTATCTGCTAATCTGGATAACCACTCGTATAGCTCCTTATGAATTCCTCCAATGAAAATCTCATGTATATCAGTGAAAATATACCTTCCCAACCAATCCTATGTGCTAATATTAGGGTTATTATTCTGAGCCTTAGCAAATTCCTTTTCTTGTTCTTTTATCCACTTTTGAATCTTTGTCTTCGATGGAAACCACCTTGACATTCCCTCAAGAAGATCTTGGTCCCGACAACAGAACCATTTTTTGGCATAGGGGAAGACCCAGGGTTCAGCTCTAACAACGCACCAACAAGCCCTAACTACTGGCCCTTTTGAAAACACCTGTAAAGCAGATGCAGTCTCACCCGAATTAGCAATAGGGGGCTGCAGGAAACATGTGTCTAAAACCAAAGGAAACACAAAATGGATCTAAAACAATAGCAACATAACAACTAGATATCAATTACCAACTTAACCCACTTCGCACAGTTATATCTCAGATCTAACTCTATGATGCAATAACAAAATAACATAATGCAAAAAACCACAACAACAATCCCACATAACAACAAGATATACGTGGTTCACCCTCTCCCTAGGGCTACATCCATAAAATTGTGTTTCTTGATATTATAGGAAAACATACAGTTCTATATATGCTCTTAGCTTGTAGATCCTTCTCTCTTTCTCCTCTTCTCTCCCCTCCTTATGCACCCAGCTGTAGGGTTGATCTTTGCACCCAACTGAAGATCTTACAATACAAAAGTCTCTCACACACAACACTTCTCTCTTACACAGGAATAATCACTCACTCACACAATAACAATGAACTCTCAACCAACTTAGCACCAACCCATCCCAGGTCCTTTAGACCTTTATTTATACAATACATGACAAATTCTAGGTGTCAAAACCCTAGATCCAAAAACCTAGGTGTCTAAAACCCTAGGTCCTCTTTGACCCACATTTTCCGGGCTTTGCCAGCCTATCTTTCCTTCTTTCCCGCGAGGTGCTCCAAAGCATCCATTGGTGGATTTTTATGCTTGCTGATTTGTCCACAATCCATCTTCCTTGTTGATCTTTCATCCTCGATATCCTAGTTTAACTACTATATTTCGCTTGCTTCACTCCTTCTTTTCTTCTTCTTTAACCACTTCGACCCAATCTTAGTCAATTTACCTTCCGCGCAGTTCACACTTCGTCTTTTCTTTTCCTTTTTCTTAGATCTCTTTCTTAATTCATACCCAGCCCCAACACATGTGGCATGCAAATGTGGCATAGGTGACAGTATAGGATGATGTGGCAGACATGAATACAAATGAGAAATGATGTGGTGCTTAAGTGGACCAACTGGGTCTTGATATGTGGCATACAAGTGGACTAATTGCTAGTGGGAAAACCCCCCCTATGACTACACCAGGGTTTAGAATGTAGGCAGATCAATTAACCGTTTAAAAGTCAACTACTTCTCTAAAATACCCCAAACATATTGAAACTCATACAAGAAAAGAAAAGATGAGGGATATCGGGTAACTATACCTCTACTCTGCATTTGATGATGATCCCCTCACGCTTGAAAGTTTTGTTGAATGCACGCCTCCTCCTAGGGCTGACCTGCATTCAAAGATAGACAAACAAAAAACTAAAATCATGTTATTTCATATACAAATTAGGGTTATATGTTAGAATGTCAACACATAAACTAATAAAATCATTCAATACACCATGATTTGGGACAGGAAAAGTAATTCTTTTATTAATAACTCAATGATTATACCTTTATAATCTAAGTCGGCTACCGCTCCATGAACCTGGTATGGGCTCCTCTTGACCAAGCTCCAAGTGCACATTTGTATGGATTCTCCTCTCAACCTTCTGATCTCTTTTGGGAAGTGAATGGGTTTTGATGGAGGAAGAAGGGCTAATGGGGAAATGTTGAGGCAATTCTCACAGAAGGGCTGCAATAACTTGGGCAAGGAGGGGATGTGAAACAAGCAGATTTTCACTGTTCTTATGTCTAACACTTCCTTTTATATGACACAAGGATGGTTATTTGGTTGGGTGATGGGCTACAGGCGGTGGATTATTTGGGAAACTACCCAATAGCCCGTAATCTCAACGAATTCCTTGCAACTTTTTATTTTTTGCAACTTTTGCAAGTATACGTGAGTTGTAATGGTGAAACCTGCATATGTACGTGAGATGAAGTGGTGCAACAAGAATATGTAAGAGGGAATTAGTGGTGCAGGGCACGTACATATTCAACAAATTGGTTTTTAAGAAGAGCAACTCAACAGTGCTTTGGCAAAAAATTCAAGTAAGAGGGCCAAAATCCAGGTATGCATGTGTAGAGACATTTAGGTTTATAACAGATGACCACTAATGTGTGAGGTTAGAAGAGCATCTAAAGGCCAAAATACATTACACAATCTTCACCAAATGTACGAAATGAGTGAGCCCGAGACCAGAGTTCGAGAGGTGCAATCTGCAAAATAACAATTGTCTCTCCGAGGCGGGCATACCCATGCTCAAGATGAAATAAATCATGGCTGCCAATCAAATACACTACAGATCCATGTCATATAACTATATAAAGTGTATCTGCGAGAATACACAGCTGATCTACATCTCAAAATCAAATATATACAAGTATAGTATCCATCTTCAAGAAGTCAATAATTCCCGATGGCTAGAGATGAGGTCTTCATAGCTCGAGCAACAACTTCAAGATCTTCAAAACTTGGGTAGGAGTGCAATGTGAGTGTATGAATTCACTACCCATAGGTCTTCGACAACTTGTCGGGAAAAGACAAGAGGATCTCGATGATCATTAAGAGAACTTCGTTTATTATGAATCATGACTTGATTGGACTTTCGGGATGGTTGGGTCACGTGGTCAACAGAAAAACTGCAAAAAGGCCGACTCAGGTTGGGTGAAAATTCCCTTGGGAAAAATCACGAAAGACGATCAGACTCAAGTAGCATGAAATTGACATAATTTCACGATGAAGGAGGCAAGGAAAACTCTCCATGTGTTTGGAAGAGTAACCAAATGGAGGAGGAAACAACTCTATGTAGTGAGAAAAACTTCCTAAGGTCATACTAGATCCCAATTCTTGACGAACAAATGGAAGGATGTGCTTTGTCGAAGGGAGACTCATTATGC
Source organism: Picea mariana (assembly GCA_032191745.1). Taxonomy (NCBI): domain Eukaryota; kingdom Viridiplantae; phylum Streptophyta; class Pinopsida; order Pinales; family Pinaceae; genus Picea; species Picea mariana. The sequence goes on along the minus strand of JASDQU010735979.1, from coordinate 40,660 downwards.
TGCCAAAAAAATAATATATATT
>JASDQU010735979.1:29148-40546 GCA_032191745.1 Picea mariana | reverse complement strand
CTTTTTCATTTTTTTAAATATCTTGAAAAAAAATAAAAGAATGCTACATTACAAAGGAGGAGACTAGTGTCACAAGCATACTAGTTCCAGGTGCAAGGAACACACTAATGATTTGAGCAAGGAGACATGTGCAGGGAAAGAACACTCGGGGAAAATTCCTCCATGGGTCAAGGTGTTAGGTTGCAGAGGAAAAGTGCTACAAGGCTTGCATATAAGGCATTCTTCAAAGGTTCAATTGAGAGAAACATGGAGCCGGAATTAGGATAAAGGCTCGGAGATTAAAATGCGATTAGCACGACACAATGAAACCCCCTTCAATGTGTTTTTAACGAGCCCAGAGAAGGTAATATTGGTATTTGTTTCACATTTAGAGAGTCTGAAAAAATGTAAAAGAAGACTCCAAGGACTACCTTTTTCGAAGATAGTCTAGTCGATTCGAAAAAGGGGTAAAATTGCACCGAAAAGACGTCTATTCAAAACCATTTTAATGTGTGACAAAGACAATATCACTCAACAATATTTTCAATTTTAAGGAGTCTGAAAAGATATTAACTATGGACTCACAATGTTTTTCTGAATTTAGTCCTTGTAGCTCATAAAAGTATAAAATTTATTGAGGAGAACTCTCCCGACAAGATGAATCTCCCGAGGGGTACATTTTTCCTCTATAATTTACAGGCCAGAAAAATGGATGAACTCATGCTAGTAGATGTTCTTCTAGACCAATTTAACGAGTGTAAAAGAACAAGGTCACTCGATGATATTTTCAATTTTAGGGAGTCTGAAAAGAGATTAACTATGGACTCCGTGGAGGTTCCTTTTTCGTAAGTAATCTCCAAGGCCCGAAAAAGGTGATAAACTAAAACCAAGGAGAATGTTCCTTTTTCATAAATTTAGTCCCTCAGGCCCGAAAAAGGGTTAAACGTATACCTAAGAATACTCTTCTAGTGAACCAAAGTTCCTAGAGTATACCTTTATTTGTACAATTGACCATCTAGACCGAAAAAGGGGTAAACTACCACCAGACAGACATGCCTTCAAGTTTGAGTTTGGCGAGCGTGAAGGGAAACAAGATCGCTTGACAATATTTTCATGTTTAGAGAGTCTGAAAAGGGCTTTAAAAAGACTCTAGAAGGTTAGTTTTATCAGTTAATCTAGACAAGATCGAAAAGCATAAATACCGTCTCGTCGGATGTTACATTTGGATTTCAGAGCAAGCTTGAAAGACAACCAAGCTTGCTCATTTTGGGAGTCTCGAGGATGAGGCCAAGGGTGATGGTGCATCAGAAGAATGAGGAGCAATCTCGTAATCATGACAGGACTAACAAGGACTCCTGAGCCTAAAGTCATTATAGACAACATGGACGCCAAAATGCAACAAGGATCTATCTAGGGAATCCATGTAAAGGTAGGATCTACCACCTAATAATGACACTTATAAAGAAGCAATGATGGTTCCATGTCAAATGTCGGTGGGATCGATCCTATGGAAAAGAGGAAATACAACAAGATGTAGAAAGTGGAGGTGAAATCCTAACTTATATGCAAAAAGTTGTAAAAAATGACTTTTACCAAAGGATTTTTAAAGTGAACCACCTCCCCAAAAGTTACCAAACTAAAAGGCAAAGTGTATCGTAACATCCAATAAGAAACTCAAGAACGAAATTAAATGATTTCCAAGCGAGAAAAAATGACAAAGGGGGTCAAAAAGGGCCAAAAAATTCTATAAATAGAAGTTGAAAGCTCATTTTCACCATTGCAATTTGAAAATCAACCAAAAGGTAAAAAATACCCATTTTCTAAAGAAGTTGATTTCGAGAGCTTCAGTGGACGAAATGAACTTTTGCTTGGACCAAGTAAGTAAAAATGTATCCCTCCTGCATTTCCATCATTTTTGCATTTGTTTTTATTTTTGAGGGGGCACGCTCTCCCAAAAAGAGAGGCCCTACATGTATGCGGGTTGTCCAAGGACAACCCGGATATGTATGCAGGCAGAAAATAGTTTGCCAGCGTACATACGTGATTGTGGCCAAAACAACCTGCGTACACCCTCAAAAGGCTTGAAAAATAATAATAATGCAAGAGCTAACTCCCTTTTGAACTGCCTTGAAACATGATGTATGTCCATTGGAGGGAGAGGGAACATGAGGACATTGATATATTGTTCGATGAGGACCTTGCTGCCATTTCCTTATTGAAACAATGTGGGTTGTGGAAGTTCTTCCAGTGTCCATTTATGAGGGAAAAACCCAGGCTGTTGAATACCCTGGTTGACTACTAGCATCCGAATGCAAAGGCATTCATGATAGTGGGGCAATCGTTGACTCCAACGACTGAGGATATATACTTCTTGACTGGCCTCTCGAGGATAGTGGAACTAGTCAATCTGTGCACCTTTCCCCCTGGGCCTTTCAACATTGAGGATTACATCATGATGTATTGTGAGGTCGTCACTAAGAAGGTAGGTTCTCAAGTGACCATTCAAAAGATCACTAGTTTGACACTAAGGGTGATCTTACTACTTATTGGGTGGATTACTGGATCCATGACCCTTCACTAGGCTTCCCAGGTGGACATGCATTGTGAAATTCAGTGCAAGGAGGCACATCTCTATGAATGGAGTAAAACCATGCTCACATGCATGAAGAGACAGTTGACAGAGTGTCGAGAGCGTAGCAACAATAAAGTCAGGTTTGGCACCATTGTATGCTTGTTCTTCTTTGAGAGGGTGCCCAATCTGAGTCCCAGGGAGACTATACGGAGGCATGTGGCCTCCTTCCCAATAGTATGTAGATGGGAAGCACTACTGCCACGACAGGGGAGAGGGAGGACCATAGAGGCCTTCGATGAAAAATTCTTTGACTGGTGAGCACGACAGATTCCAACTGTAAAGAACTACCCCTATGCTGGAATCAACTTTTCCAGGGATCCAGACATGCCCGTGCATCTCAAAGAGGAGCAAGGAGAGCTAGGTACATGTTTTTAAAGTTATTTAATTTTTAATTTATTTTATATATATCATTTTTATATGCATCTGAGTACTGACATCTATGTATCTGTTATATATAGATGTGGGACCAATGCGCCCGATAGACTTCACAAGGACTCGACAGCGTCCTCGACCAAAGGCAGGACCAACAACAGCTGGTGGACCAAAAATCAAAGGGGGACCTCCAGCTGGAGAGGCTGAGAGAGTTTTGAGGTGGGTAGAGTGGAACCTCACTGTGATCACTCGTACAATTCCTATGGCTGAGATCGAAGATCTCCCACTCTCCATGCAACCTCATGTAGTGGGGGTGCCACGGACTTGGGTCCAGATTTTTCAGCATTTTTCCAATGCCATCGTTCACTATGGCAGGGCCAATAGGCCCCACGCTTAGATAGGTCAGACTATTATGTTTCGAGGGCACCTTTGTATATTTTTTAGGGCATAAGCCCTGTGGTGTATATCAAATCTTATTTTTTGAGGTGTTCGTGCCCACCTATGTACTCCTGACATTTTTGACACACACACACACACACACACACACACACACACACATATACATATATATATATATATATATATATTCGTCTTATGGATCACATTTTTTTACAAATTTATGTACATTTGTGTGTGTGTCCTTGTTTTTATGTTTGTGCAACATGCCAATCTAATACTTGATTAGCTAGAGTATCTTTCATTTGATTTAATCTCCTAGGAACATGGATATACATAATGTAATCAAAGTAACGTTCTAAGAGACGTACCCTAAGAAAATGTCCGTGCAAAGTAAGATCATAAACGCGGTAAACTCCATTGAATTGGAACACAACCAATTGAGCATCTAAATAGACCCGGAGGTGAGAAATTCCATGCGACAAAGTGTCACGAAGCAACTCTATCATTGCACTGTACTTGGCGACATTGTTTGTGGCGTCACCTAGAGAGATACCTCCGGAAGATAGAAACTGGCCTTCAGGTGTGAAAATCACCCAAGCTGCGAAAGCAAGCCTTCAAGTGTGTCGGCTAGCGTCATCTCAGAACCCAAAGAACACCTCTGATTCACTTGGCATTTTCCACAATGAAAAATATGACATAAATAACGACACATCCATAAAACAAAAAAGAAAAAAAATATTGTATAAGAACTATACATATGTACAAGAAGTCACTCAGGTGACCAACTTCTTGAGGTAGAGCCCATTTCTAGGATCCACCAAGGCATTTCCCTCAAATTCAACCAGACTGTAAGCACCCTTATTTAATACCTCTTTCATGATGAAATTTCTGAACCACATGGGTTTGAACTTTCCTTTCCCCATGGGATCCTTTTCTTGATCATAGACCAGGACAAGATCACCTTCAGAGAAAATCCGAGGACGAACGGACTGATTATATTAACACTTGATTCATTTCTTATGAGCCTCATTGGCCGAGGCTGCATGACGACATTGCTCATCGATATGCTCGAGATATAATAGGAATTCCTCAAGCAGTGAAGTGTCTGGCAGTAACTCCACTGCCAACTTTAAAGACATGATCTGGCACTCAATAGGCAAGACTACTTCCAACCTGTATACAAGTTGAAAAGGTGAGAAATTGGTGGTAGTATTTACAAATGTTCGGTAGGCCCATAATACCGAGTAGAACATCAAATGCCAATTTGACTTGGCAGAATTGATTGTTCGCTGAAGAATAGTCTTGAGAGGCTTATTCGTAGCTTCCACCTAACCATTCACTTATGGGTAGTAGGGTGATGAATGTTTTTGCCTCAACCCAATATTTAATGTTAACTCAAACATCATTTTATTTTGGAAGTGACAACCATGGTCAGTGAAAATCTCCTTCGGGATGTCGAACCTTGCTACTATCTTGTTAAAAATGAAGAGAGATGTTGTTTCTCTATCATTGTTAAACATTGGCATAGTCTCAACCCATTTTGTGAAGTAGTCTACCGCTACGATGATATAACGATGCCCCCCTGGATGAATCTAGGTGACATGTAGTAAAATCAATCCCCCACTTAGTGAAGGGGTCAACATTGATGATGGGAAACATGGGAGCAGGATGTGCCCACATCTTCTGAGAGAAGATCTGACACAGGTGGCACTTCTCGACCGAATCAACGCAATCTTTGATTAACGTAGGCCAAAAGTAACCAGAACGTAGAATCTTTTGGGCTATTGCCAACCCAAAAAAATAACCACCACATGCTCTAGTGTGGTAGTCATTAAGAATGAGTTCTTCTTCCTCGTGTATAGGGCACCGACGAAGAATGCAATCTACACCTCGACGATACAAAGTGTTATCGAGTGTGAGATAGTTTCATGCCTGATGGCAAATTCGTCGATGCTCATCGTAGGAAGCAGAAGAAGGGCACTTCAAAGTCTGAAGATAGACTAGTATATCTCCATACCATGGGTCCGAAGATGGGATCATAAAAATATCTCCTTTGATAGGCGATTCTTTGGGCGTGTCATCACTAGATTCGACCGGAAGCTTCGAAATAAGTTCCACAAAGACCAACGACTTTTTGGATTTCGCGGGAAAAAAATCCAAGTCAAATTCCGGGGAGATTACAATCCATCTACTGATCTTTCTGCCAATGACCGATCATGTTAACACATATTGAAAGGGTTTCACAATGACAATGACGATGGTCTTGTGAAGTAGAATTTAATGATGGAACTGTTGGAAAACATGCACTGCTATCAATGCAAGTTTCTCAAAATGGGAATAGTTGATTTCTGGCCCAACCAAGCCTCGACTAAGGTAATAAATAACATTATCATCTAGAATATCGTCCTCCTGAACCAAGACCATGATGATGGTTGACTCTACAATGTCCAAGTACAACAAGAAATGTATGTTATAATCAGAAGGCCAGAGCAGAGGGAAAAACATAAGGGCACATTTCAACGCTTCAAAAGAGCATTGAGCGGCTTCGTCCCAACATAAAGAGATTCCCTTTTTCAATAAACGCATGAACCCTTTAGTGATCTCGGCATAGTTTGCGACAAAACGCCGAAGAAAGTTTTCTTTCCCCTATAAGCTTTGAAGGTGGGGTATTGTGCACGGGGGAGGCAACTGAACTATCGCCTCAAAATTAAGAGGATCAACCATGATCCCTGTTGTCAGAATAATGAAACCTAAAAGATGACCCGACGTCACGTAGAAACTTCATTTTGTAGGATTCAAGCGAATCCGATAGTAGCAACATCGTTTGAAGATTAGTCGGAGGTGTGTAGGATGATCAGATCTCTTGCGAGATCATGATGCTAGATCATCAAGATAATCCTCGAATATATGTCTAAGGTCGTGGAAAGAAAAAGACATGGCCCGCTGAAAAGTGGCTCCAACATTCTTCAAGCCAAAAGGCATCTTACAATATGAAAATGTTCCCCAAGGACAGATAAAATTTGTTTTATGTTGGTCTTCAGGTTTGATCTGAATCTTGTTATATCCCGAAAAACCATCCATGAATGAAAAGACCTCAAAGCCTTCACATTGATCGACAATCTAATCGAATAATTGGGTGGGAAAATTATCTTTTGTATAGGCCTTGTTCAAGTCACGGAAGTCCATGCACACATGAATCGTACCCTATTTTTTTGTTAACTAGAACAAGATTTGACACCCATTCCGTCAACTGTACAGGGTAGATAAAACTGACTTTAAGCAATTTCTCTACTTCAGCCTTAATTGTTGCCTCTTTATAAGGATTCAATGGATGAAGCTTCCATCGAACCGACTTGGCATCAGTATAATTTGTTATCTCATGTTCAAGGATTCTTGGATCAATGCCTGGCATTTCCTCGTAAGACCAGGCAAAAACATCGCGAAATTACTTAAATAACTCTATGTAAATTCAAATCTCTTTGGGGGAGAACTCTACTCTGATGAAAACATTCTCCACGATGCCATGGGTTCTGGAGATATCTATAGGGATTATTTTAGTGATACTCACCATATTACCCTCGACGTAAACTGTGTGCATTTCTAGAGGATTAATAGGACAAGATCTATATCCAGTCATAGTCAAAACAAATTCTCCTGCCTCTATTCTTTTTTTTTTTTTTACTGGGGGAATCGACAACTCGCGGTTCTCGTACTCGCGTGACACGGGGTCGATCCCCAGGCGGCTACCACAATAACCCCAGGTGCAACCACCCAGCCCGCAAGAATGGCGCATGAGTAAGTCCGGGTGAGAATTGAACATGAGACTTCATTTTACAAATTTCCTTCCATTTACACGGCACTTGCCAATCCGTCTACACCCATGTGGGCCTGCCTCTATTCTTTTTAAATTTAGGAGGAAGTATGATTTGTGATGGAGATCATCCCAGGGTATGTCTGGATTGGTCAATGCCTCAATAAACACCTCATATGAGGGAAATACCAGGTCTAAAGAATCTGTAGTGGCAAGGGAACCTTGATCCCAAATAGGATCAAGAACCGGATCTAACTCATGTACGGGAGTCGAATCAGGGTCAGCCGAAGCTTGTTGTACAATGATGTACGAAAATTCTGCCATGAACAAGGAAATGGCCATGCTATAATTCCCTGTCCCTTCCACCGAGGCTGATGAGGAAGGAAGAGTCCACAGATCGTGAAAGTCAGAGGTTTGAAATGATGACATTTGAAAAATTTCAGCCCTAGGCTGGTCGGGGCCAGCTGATATAAGCTTGACATCGCCAGAAGGAGGAGAGTAATCAAAAGTACCCATCAATGATGGGCACAAACAAACCCCTATGTTGATGGTTTCGGGTTGAGGGTTATCAATCATCAGGACCGTGGATGCTCCCGATGAAGGGTTAGGATGAGAGAAGGATAATTGGTTAATGGTCACAATTCATCCCTCATGTCAAAACAACAAGACCCAAAAACATATAGAAACCACTGCATGCATTGCAGTGGTCCAACTCCTTCCTAACAAAAGGTTGTATTCGAGAGGTGCATCGACCACTTCAATTTATATTCACATGGTATTCCCTCCTAAATTCACGGGGAAAGAAGGAATGATTTCATGTGGTCTGAACGAAAAGTCATCGAATACCGTAAGCAATGTAGGCGATAGAGACAAAACATGTTGGCCAATGGCATTCCAACACACCAAGCACATCACGCAAGTCAAGGCACCCTTGTCAACCACCGTACATAACATATTTCATGTAAAATATTTCATGGTGTAAGCCACTACTATCTAAAACACAACGTGGAAAGGAAGATGAGGTTTCAAGTCATTTGGATCAAGAATGACCGCTCCTTGGTTACAAGTCTCTACAGATCCCAAGGCGGATAACAAATCCTTTCTCTGTGAAGGGAAACTCTAGAGGACCTCCAAAGAGGACATGGCACAAGGTGTTTGTGCCAAATATTCCACAACAGAATAGTTATGGGCATCCCTCATGTTCGGATTATGAGAAGCTTTCTTGAACGCACCTTTGGGGATGCGTGTCATTATTTTTCCCATCATATTCTCAATCTGGAGAGGAACTGGTGGGTTTGTGGCTTCTTTGCCCTTTTCAACATATTCTGACATTTTGTAATATCGGGTCTGTGTCACTATATGAGCATCACCTTTCAACATGTAAACATTCGTGACTGCGTTATTACCAATAGATGCGAGGGTTCCCTGACTGCCCCCTTCCACGCTCGAAGATGCTAAGGCTTGAGCCATGTTTTTCCAATGTGGAAATGGGTTCGTCAACACAACACGTTATTGTTGTTCCAATATCTTTTGGGCCTCCACAAGTTGAGGGCACAGGTGAGTCAGGTGGTCCTCCGTGCATAGGTTACATGGATACTTTGAGTTTCTCTTCTCCGAGTTTCCCCCGCCAACATTATTATTAGCCTTTTTGTCCCCTTTACCCTTCTTGTTCCATTGTTGTTTCTTTCCTTTAGGCTACTGGGTGGCCTTTGGGTTCATTGAATTCACACTGTGTACATCCGACATTTGGATAGGGGGAATAGTCAAATTGGAGGTCTGGCTAGCCGTCATCTATTGTATAGACAATTGTTGTAATTTATTTGACAACAGATCAGTGGAATTCCCTTGTGATGAACCCACTATACCATCGACATGTGGTCCAAAATTTTGTTTGGCCTTATCAAGGATGGACTGTGGCACATCTGGAAATATCTCATAGAGTAAGCCAGACTAAGAGTAAATCAGTTCGAGCTGTTGCGCTCTCATTATCGCCTCCTCCTCTGAAAACACTCCTAAAGTTGCAACATCTTTGGATAGAATTGGTACCAAAGACTTCAAGAACCACTCCAGCAAGAAATCCGGTGGGACATGTACCTTAATCAAGCTCTTTCGACATCGCCATTCTCAGATGTGATAGGAGATATGGTCAACCTTAGCTTGCTCAAAGTTGGCTAGCAACTCAATGTCGGCATCGTATCTCACGGGTAGTTGGAAATGGTTTAGGAAGACCATCGTCAAGTCGCTAAAGTAAGAATATCGTGAGCGGTCGAGCTCAATATACCATTTCACAATACCCCCGATAAGAGTGCATTGAAAAAGGTGCAAATGTATAGAGTCATCTCACAGCGAGTTTGACGAGCATCATAAGTGGAAGGTTGTCACATGATCACTTGGCTCTTCACCAAGCTTGCCTTTGAATTTTGGAATATCCGAGGGAAACTTAGTCGGCATGGGGGGCCAACGTGGATCATGAAAAAACAGGTCGTTAAGAAACCTTGACAATTCTGGCAGATGTAGAGTTGCCAGAAAAGGTAGTTTGGGTTGGGTACACTATTAAATTTGAACGTTTTTGTGATGAAGTAGAGACTAAATTTTGTCGGCATAGAGTCGTTTTTGCGACCAAGATCATTTTTTTTTTCATCAGAATCTATTTGTCGGTCTAGTAGCCACACATGGATCTTCGTCAGTCTAGATACTAGGAAAAGAAGCCTATTCACAATAGGGAAAACTTTGGCTAGCAACGAATGTTATTCGGTCGAACGACTAATATTAGTCGCAAGAGTGACCAAGACAACCCTGGAAAACTTAGTCAATAAACCACTCTGAGTCGGTAGAATGACGAATATTATTCGCTAGAGCGACCAAACCATCAGTTAAAAAGGTCAAACGAAGGAGGATTAGTTAGTTGCTAGAGCGGCCAAGTGACCTAGTTTGCGACCAAATGGCAATACCAACGACTAACATGTTGGTGTTTGCAACCAAATGGAAATACAAGCGACGAACATGTTAGTCGCTAGAGCGACCAATGTTGGGTTTTTTTTTTTTTAATTATTCCATTTACACAGGAATAGAGTAGAGCAGTGAGTGTGTTAGGAGAGGATGATTGTATGCCTAAGAAGGCTATTGTAGTTATCCCTTGAATAAGAAGAAGACCGATAATCATTGCCCGTGGTTTTTTCCTGATTTGGGTTTCCACATAAATCATTGTGTCAAGTGTATGAATGATATGCTTGGTTTAATGTGTGTTTCATCTTGATTATTTTATGCTCTCTTATATGCTATGTTTTGCTTCTGCTTCCCAACAAAGGAAATGGTGTTTTTGGTGGACAACAAGCATTTGTATCTCTAATTCTGATTGCATTCACTCTGAGAACTTTAAACAGACTTGGGATTATGGCTATGGTGTAGAATGCAGTGAATCAAACAGTAGCAACTCAAGGTATGTTGCTCAACAACACACAAAATATCCCACGAATTTCTCAGTTACACACAAAATTGCTTGGCTCTCACACACAAATTTCAATCGGAAGTTCAATCATATTCAGAAACTCTAGCTGTATGTGGTCTCCTCGAATGGCATTGGTTTCTTTCACTTCGGTTTTGGCAGGAAGAAGTTGAAAACATCAAAGAAGATTTCAAATTGTTGTTGTCATCTTGGATGGTGTATTTTGCAGCCTTTAAGATCTTGAATTTTGAACAGTACCATCAAATTTAGTACCTGGGTGTTGTATCATCGTGTTAAAAGATGAAGAAAATGTGGACAATTGCTGCACATTAAAAGTGTTTTCCAGTAAGAAACTTGTTATTGTAATAGGATGCTGGAAGGGAAGGATAATTTTTTATGGTTTCACAAATATTATGTCACACACTCAAATCCAATTTGTCAAGAGGCATGGTTGGTTCATTATAGGGCGCCATTGAGGAGAAAAATCATCCAAGAGTGCCAAATCATAGTTAAACAACAATTATCAGAATGTCAAACAACGCCCAAGTGCTAGTCTAAAGGAGTGAAACAAATAATGCCAAGGGAGTCAACTCATACAATTTCAATTTTAAAACCAGTAAAATTAGCAACCCACTGAGGGAATTCACAAATTCTAGGGCAATTGCAATTTTTAAATCAATTAAAGGATCGCGATTAAATTGAGAACACCAAATTTGTTCTTGAAATCATTTTCAAGCGTAGATGTTGATGAGATTACCAA
>JASDQU010735979.1:15920-28430 GCA_032191745.1 Picea mariana | reverse complement strand
ATTCGAAAAAGGGGTAAAATTGCAACGAAAAGACATCTATTCAAAACCATTTTAATGTGTGACAAAGACAATATCACTCAGCAATCTTTTCAATTTTAAGGAGTCTGAAAAGATATTAACTATGGACTCACAATGTTTTTCTGAATTTAGTCCTTGTAGCTCATAAAAGTATAAAATTTACTGAGGAGAACTCTCCCAGCAAAACGAATCTCCCGAGGGGTACATTTTTCCTCTATAATCTACAGGACAGAAAAAGGGGTGAACTCATGCTAGTAGATGTTCTTCTGGACCAATTTAACGAGTGTAAAAGAACAAGGTCACTCGACAATGTTTTCAATTTTAGGGAGTCTGAAAAGAGATTAACTATGGACTCCGTGGGGGTTCCTTTTTCGTAAGCAATCTCCAAGGCCCGAAAAAGGTGATAAACCAAAACCAAGGAGAATGTTCCTTTTTCATAAATTTAGTCCCTCAGGCCCAAAAAAGGGTTAAACGTATACCTGAGAATACTCTTCTAGTGAACCAAAGTTCCTAGAGTATACCTTTATTTGTACAATTGACCATCTGGATCGAAAAAGGGGTAAACTACCACCAGACAGACATGCCTTCAAGTTTGATTTTGGCGAGCGTGAAGGGAAACAAGATCGCTCGACAATATTTTCATGTTTAGAGAGTCTGAAAAGGGCTTAAAAAAGACTCCATAAGGTTAGTTTTATTATTTAATCCAGACAAGATTGAAAAACATAAATACAGTCTCGTCGGATGTTACTTTTGGATTTCAGAGCGAGCATGAAAGACAACCAAGCTTGCTCATTTTGGGAGTCCCGAGGATGAGGCCAAGGGTGATGGTGCATCAGAAGAATGAGGAGCAATCTCGTAATCATGACAGGACTAACAAGGACTCCCGAGCCTAAAGTCATTATAGACAACATGGACGCCAAAATGCAACAAGGATCTATCTAGGGAATCCATGTAAAGGTAGGATCTACCACCTAATAACGACACTTATAAAGAATCAATGATGGTTTCGTGTCGAACGTCAGTGGGATCGATCCTATGGAAAAGAGGAAATACAACAAGATGCAGAAAGTGGAGGTGAAATCCTAAATTATATGCAAAAAGTTGGAAAAAATGACTTTTACCAAAGGATTTTTAAAGTGAACCACCTCCCCAAAAGTTACCAAACCAAAAGGCAAAGTGTATCATAACATCCAATAAGAAACTCAAGAACGAAATTAAATGATTTCCAAGCCAGAAAAAACAACAAATGGGGTCAAAAAGGGCCAAAAAATTCTATAAATAGAAGTTGAAAGCTCATTTTCACCATTGCAATTTGAAAATCAACCAAAGGGTAAAAAATACCCATTTTCTAAAGAAGTTTATTTCGAGAGCTTCAGTGGACGAAACGAACTTTCGCTCGAACCAAGTAATTAAAAATGTATCCCTCCTGCATTTCCATAATTTTGCATTTGTTTTTATTTTTGAGGGGGCACGCTCTCCCAAAAAGAGAGGCCCTACGTGTATGCGGGTTGTCCAAGGACAATCCGGATATGTACGCAGGCAGAAAATAGTTTGCCAGCATACAGACATGATTGTGGCCAAAACAATGTGCGTACACCCTCAAAAGGCTTGAAAAATAATAATAATGCAAGAGCTAACTCCCTTTTGAACTGCCATGGAACATGATGTATGTCCATTCGAGGGAGAGGGAACATGAGGACATCAATATATTGGTCGATGAGGACCTTTCTCCCATTTCCTTATTGAAACAATGTGGGTTGTGGAAGTTCTTCCAGTGTCCATTTATGAGGGAAAACCCAGGCTGTTGAATACCCTGGTTGACTACTGGCATCCGAATGCAGAGGCATTCATGATAGTGGGGAAATCGTTGACTCCAACGACTGAGGATATATACTTCTTGATTGGACTTTTGAGGAGAGGGGAACCAGTCAATCTGTGCACCTTTCCCCCTGGGCCTTTCAACATTGAGGATTACATCATGATGTATTGCAAGGCCATCACTAAGAAGGTAGGTTCTCAAGTGACCATTCAAAAGATCACTAGTTTGACACTGAGGGTGATCTTACTACTTATTGGGTGGATTACTGGATCCACAACCCTTCACCAGGCTTCCTAGGTGGACATGCATTGTGAAATTCAGTGCAAGGAGTCACATCTCTATGACTGGAGTAAAACCATGCTCACATGCATGAAGAGGAATTTGACAGAGTGTCGAGAGCGTAGCAACAATTAAGTCAGGTTTGGCACCATCGTATGCTCGTTCTTCTTCGAGAGGGTGCCCAATCTGAGTCCCAGGGAGACTGTATAGGGGCATGTGGCCTCCTTCCCAATAGTATGTAGATGGGAAGCACTGCTGCCACAACAGGGGAGAGAGAGGACCATAGAGGCCTTCAATGACAAATTGTTCGACTGGTGGGCATGACAGATTCCAACCATAAAAGAATACCCCTATGCTAGAATCAACTTTTCCAGGGATCTGGACATGCCCGTGCATCTCAGAGAGGAGCGAGGAGAGCTAGGTACATGTTTTTAAAGTTATTTAATTTTTAATTTATTTTATATATATCATTTTTATATGCATCAGAGTACTGACATCTATGTATCTATTATATACAGATGTGGGACCAGTGCGCTTGACAGACTTCACGAGGACTCGACGACGTCCTCGACCAAAGGCAGGACCAACAGCAGCCGATGGACCAACAACCACAGGGGGACCTCCAGCTGGAGAGGCTGAGAGAGTTTTTAGGTGGGTAGAGTGGAACCTCACTGCGCTGACTCGTACAGTTCCTATGGCCGAGATCGAAGATCTCCCACTCTCCATGCAACCTCATGTAGTGGGGGTGCCACAGACTTGGGTCCAGCTTTTTCAACATTTTTCCAATGCCATTGTTCACTATGGTAGGGCCAATAGGCCCCGTGCTTAGATAGGTCAGAATATTATGTGTCGAGGGCACCTTTGTATATTTTTTAGGGCATAAGCCATGTGGTGTATATCAAATCTTATTTTTTGAGGTGTTCGCGCCCACCTATGTACTCCTGACATTTTTGACACACACACACACACACACACACACACACACACACACACACACACACACACACACACACATATATATATATTCGTCTTATGGATCACATTTTTTTACAAATTTATGTACATTTGTATGTGTGTCCTTATTTTTATGTTTGTGCAACATGCCAATCTAATACTTGATTAGCTAGAGTATCTTTCATTTGATTTAATCTCCGAGGAACATGGATATACATAATGTAATCAAAGTAACGTTCTAAGATATGTACCCTAAGGAAACATCGGTGCAAAGTAGGATCATAAACGCGGTAAACTCCATTGAACTGGAACACAACCAATTGAGCATCTAAATAGACCCGAAGGTGAGAAATGCCATGCGACAAAGTGTCACGAAGCAAATCTATCACTGCACTGTACTTGGTGACATTGTTTGTGGCGTCACCTAGAGAGATACCTCCGGAAGATAGAAACTGGCCTTCAGGTGTGAAAATCACCCAAGCTGCGGAAGCAAGCCTCCGAGTGTGTCGGCTAGCATCGTCCGAGAACCCAAAGAACACCTTTGATTCAATTGACATTTCCCAAAATGAAAAATATGACATAAATAACGACACATCCATGAAACAAAAAAGAAAAAAAATATTGTATAAGAACTATACATATGTACAAGAAGTCACCCAGGCAACCAACTTCTTGAGGTAGAGCCCATTTCTAGGCTCCTCTAAGGCATTTCCCTCAAATTCAACCAGATGGTAAGCACCCTTATTTAATACCTCTTTCACGATGAAAGTTTTGAACCACATGGGTTTGAACTTTCATGCCCCCATGGGATCCTTGTCCTGGTCTATGATCAAGACAAGGATCNTCGATCTGTTCGAGATATAATAGGAATTCCTCAAGCAATGAAGTGTCTAGCAATAACTCCACTGCGAACTTTAAAGACATGATCTGGCACTCAATAGGCAAGACTACTTCCAACCCGTATACAAGTTGAAAAGGTGAGAAACTAGTGGCATTATTTATAGATGTTTGGTAGGCCCATAATTATACCAAGTACAACATCAAATGCCAATTTGACTTGGCAGAATTGATCGTTCGTTGAAGAATAGTCTTGAGAGACTTATTCGCAGCTTCCACCTGGCCATTCACTTATGGGTAGTAGGGTGATGAATGTTTTTGTCTCAACCCAATATTTGATGTTAACTCAGACATCATTTTATTTTGGAAGTGACAGCCATGGTCAATTAAAATCTCCTTCGGGATGCCGAACCTTTCTACTATCTTGTTAAAAATGAAGAGAGATGTTGTTTCTCTATCATTGTTAAACATTGGCATAGCCTTGACCCATTTTGTGAAGTGGTCTACCGCTACAATGATATAATGATGCCCCCTAGTTGAATCCAGGTGACATGTAGTAAAATCAATCCCCCACTTAGTGAAGGGCTCAACATTGATGACGGGAAACATGGGAGCAGGATGTGCCCACATCTTCTGAGAGAAGATCTGACATGGGTGGCACTTCTTGACCGACTCAATGCAATATTTGATTAACATAGGCCAAAAGTAACCAAAATGTAGAATCTTTTGGGCTGTTGCCAACCCCAAAAAATAACCACCACATGCTCTAGTGTGGTAGTCGTTAAGAATGAGTTCTTCTTCCTCGTGTATAAGGAACCGACGAAGAATGCAATCTACACCTCGACGATACAAAGTGTTATCGAGTATGAGATAGTTTCATGCCTGATGGCAAATTCGTCGATGCTCATCGCGGGAAGCAGAAGCAGGGCACTTCAAAGTCTAAAGATAGACTAGTTTATCTCCATACCATGGGTCCAAAGATGGGATCATAAAAATATCTCCTTTAATATGCGATTCTTTGGGCGTGTCATCACTAGATTCAACCAGAAGCTTCGAAATAAGTTCCACAAAGACCAACGACTTTTTGGATTTTGCGGAAACAAAATCCAAGTCAAATTCTTGGGAGATTACAATCCATCTACTGATCTTTCCGCTAATGACCGGTCATGTTAACACATATTGAAAGGGGTTCACAACGGAAATGACATTGCTCTTGCGAAGTAGAATTTAATGATGGAACTGTTGGACAGCATGCACTGCTAACAATGCAAGTTTCTCAACATGGGAATAGTTGATTTCTGGCCCAACCAGGCCTCGACTCAGGTAATAAATAACATGATCATCTAGAATATCATCCTCCTGAACCAAGACCATGTTGATGGTTGACTCTACAACATCCAAGTACAACAAGAAATGTATGTTATAATCAGAAGGCCAGAGTAGAGGGGAAAACATAAGGGTGCATTTCAACGCTTCAAAAAAGCATTGAGCGGCTTCGTCCCAACATAAAGGGATTCCATTTTTCAATAAACGCATGAACCCTTTAGTGATCTCGGCGTAGTTTGCGACAAAACGCTGAAGAAAGTTTTCTTTCCCCTGTAAGCTTTGAAGGTGGGGTATTGTGCACGGGGGAGGCAACTGAACTATCGCCTCAAAATTAAGAGGATCAACCATGATCCCTGTTGTCGAAATAATGAAACCTAAGAGATGACCCGACGTCACGTAGAAACTTCATTTTGTAGGATTCAAGCGAATCCAATAGTAGAAACATCGTTGGAAGATTAGTCAGAGGTGTGTGGGATGATCAGATCTCTTGCAAGAGCGTGATGTTAGAACATCAAGATAATCCTGGACTATATGTCTAAGGTCGTGGAAAGAAAAAACATGGCCCACTGAAAAGTGGCTCCAACATTCTTCAAGCCAAAAGGCATCTTGCAATATGAAAATGTGCCCCAAGGAGAAATAAAATTTGTTTTATGTTGGTCTTCAGGTTTGATCTGAATCTGGTTATATCTCGAAAAACCATCCATGAATGAAAAGACCTCAAAGCCTTCACATTCATCGACAATCTAATCGATGAATGGGGTGGGAAAATTATCTTTTTTATAGGCCTTGTTCAAGTCACGGAAGTCCATGCACACACAAATCATACCTTGATCTTTGTTAACTAGAACAAGATTTGACACCCATTTAGTCAACTGTACGGGGTAGATAAAACCGACTTTAAGCAATTTCTCTACTTCAGCCTTAATTTTTGCCTCTTTCTGAGGATTCACTGGATGAAGCTTCCATCGAACCGACTTGGCATCAGTATAATTTGTTATCTCATGTTCGAGGATTCTTGGATCAATGCCTGGCATTTCCTCATAAGACCAGGCAAAAACATCGCGAAATTCCTTAAATAACTCTATGTAAATTCAAACCTCTTTGGGGGATAACTCTGCTCTGATGAAAACATTCTCCATGATGCCATGGGTTCTAGAGATATCTATAGGGATCGTTTTAATGATACTCTCCATATTACCCTCGACGTAAACTGTGTGAGTTTCTAGAGGATTAATAGGACAAGATCTATATCCAGTCATAGTAAAAACAAATTTGCCTGCCTTTATTCTTTTTAACTTTAGGAGGAAGTATGATCTGTGATGGAGATCATCCCAGGGTATGTCTGGATCAGTCAATGCCTCAAGAAACACCTCATATGAGGGAAATACTAGGTCTAAAGAATCTGTAGTAGCAAGGGAACCTTGATCCCAAATAGGATCAAGAACTAGATCTAACTCATGTACGGGAGTCGAATGAGGGTCAACTGAAGCTTGTTGTACAATGATGTACGGAAATTCTACTGTGACCAAGGACATGGCCATGCTATAATTCCCTGTCCCTTCCACCGAGTTCTATGAGGAAGGAAGAGTCCACAGATCGTTAAAGTCAGAGGTTCGAAACGATGACATTTGAAAAATTTTAGCCCTAGGCTGGTGGGGGGCAGCCAATATAAGCTTGACATCGCCAGAAGGAGGCGAGTAATCAAAAGTACCCATCAATGATGGGCACAAACAAACCCCTACATTGATGGTTCTGGGTTGAGGGTTATCAATCATCAGGACCGTGGATGCTCCCCATGAAGGGTTAGGATGAGAGAAGAATAATTGGTCAATGGTCATGATTCGGCCCTTGTGTCGAAACAACAAGACCCAAAAACCTATAGAAACCACTACATGCATTGCATAGGTCCAACTCCTTCCTAACAAAAGGTTGTAGTCGAGAGGCACATCAACCACTTCAACTTAGATTCACATGGTCTTCCCTCCTAACTTCACGGGGAAAGAAGGAATGATTTCATGTGGTCTGAATGAACAATCATCGAATACTGTAAGCAATGTAGGCGATAGAGACAAAACATGTTGGCCAATGGCATTCCAACAGGCCAAGAACATCACGTAAGTCGAGGCACCCTTGTCAACCACCGTACATAACATATTTCATGTAAAATATTTCATGGTGTAAGCCACTACTATCTGAAACACAACGTGGTAAGGAAGATGAGGTTTCAAGTCAGTTGGATCGAGAACGACCGCTCCTGGGTTACAAGTCTCTACAGATCCCAAGGCAGATAACAAATCTTTTCTCTGCGAAGGGAAACTCTAGAGGACCTCCAAAGAGGACATCGCACAAGGTGTTTGTGCCAAATATTCCACAACAGAATAGTTATGGGCATCCCTCATGTTCGGATTATGAGAAGCTTTCTTGAATGCACCTTTGGGGATGCGTGTCATTGTTTCGCCCATCGTATTCTCAATTTGGAGAGGAACTGGTGGGTTTGTGGCTTCTTTTCCCTTTTCGACATATTCTGACATTCTGTAATATTAGGTCCATGTCACTATATGAGTGTCACCTTTCAACATGTAAACATTCGCGACTGAGTTATTACCAATAGATGTGAGGGTTCCCTGACTGCCCCCTTCCACGCTTGAAGATGCTAAGGCTTGAGCCATGTTTTTCCAATGGGGGAATGGGTTCATCAACACAAAATGTTGTTGTTGTTCCAATATCTTTTGGGCCTCCGCAAGTCGAGGGCACAGGTGAGTCAGGTGGTCCTTCGTGCAAAGGTTACATGGATACTTCGACTTTCTCTTCTCTGAGTTTCCCCTGCCAACATTGTTATTAGCCTTTTTGTCCCCTTTACCCTTCTTGTTCCGTTGTTTTTTCTTTCCTTCAGGCTACTGGGTGGCCTTTGGGTTCATTGAATGCACACTATGTACATCCGATGTTTGGATAGGGGGAATAGTCGAATTGAAGGTCTGGATAGCCGTCGTTTGTTGTATAGACAATTGTTGCAATTTGTTTGACAACAGATCAGTGGAATTCCCTTGTGCTAAACCCACTATACCATCGACATGTGGTCCAAAATTTTGTTTGGCCTTATCGAGGATGTATTGTGGCGCATCTGGAAATATCTCATAGAGTAAGCCAGATTGAGAGTAAATCAGTTTGAGCTGTTGCGCTCTCATTATCGCCTCCTCCTCTGAAAACACTCCCGAAGTTGCAACATCTTTGGATAGAATTGGTACCAAAGACTTCAGGAACCACTCCAGCAAGAAATCTGGTGGGACCTGTAACTTAATCAAGCTCTTCCGACATCGCCATTCTCGGATGTGATCGGAGATATGGTCAACCTTAGCCTGCTCAAAGTTGGCTAACAACTCAGTGTCGGCATCGTATCTCACGGGTAGTTGGAAATGGTTTAGGAAGACCATCATCAAGTCGCTAAAGTAAGAATATCATGAGCGGTCAAGCTCAATATACCATTTCACGACACCCTCGATAAGAGTGCATTGAAAAAGGCGCAAATGTATAGAGTCGTCTCACAGCAAATTTGACAAGCATCATAAGTGGAAGGTTGTCACATGATCACTTGGCTCTTCACCAAGGTTGCCTTTGAATTTTGGAATATCCAAGGGAAACTTAGTCGGCATGGGGGGCCAACGCAGATCATGAAAAAGTGGGTCGTTAAGCAACCTTGACAAGTCTGGAAGATGTAGAGTTTCCAGAAAAGGTAGTTTGGGTTGGGTACACTATTAAATTTGAACGTTTTTGCGATGAAGTAGAGACGAAATTTTGTCGGCATAGAGTCGTTTTTGCGACCAAGATGATTTTTTTTTTCGTCGAAATCCATTCGTCGATCTAGCGGCCACACATGGATCTTTGCCAGTCTAGTGACTAGGAAAAGAAGCCTATTCACAATAGGGAAAAGTTCAGCTAGCAACGAATGTTAGTCGGTTGAATGACTAATATTAGTGGCAAGAGTGACCAAGACAACCCTGGCAAACTTAGTCAATAAACCACTCTGAGTCGGTAGAATGACAAATATTATTCGCTAGAGCGACCAAACCATCAGTTAAAAAGGTCAAACGAAGGAGGATCAGTTAGTCACTAGAGCAACCAAGTGACCTAGTTTGCGACCAAATGGCAATACCAACGACTAACATGTTGGTGTTTGCGACCAAATGGAAATACAAGCGACGAACATGTTAGTCGCTAGAGCGACCAATGTTGGGTTTTTTTTTTTTAAACAATTATGCCATTCACACAGGAATAGAGCAGAGCAGCGAGTGTGTGAGGAGAGGATGATTGTATGCCTAAGAAGTCCATTGTAGTTATCCCTTGAATAAGAAGAAGACCGATAATCATTGCCCGTGGTTTTTTCCCGATTTGGGTTTCCACATAAATCACTATGTCAAGTGTATGAATGATATGCTTGGTTTAATGTGTGTTTCATCTTGATTATTTTATGCTATCTTATATGCTATGTTTTGCTTCCACTGCCCAACAAAAGAAATGGTGTTTTTGGTGGACAACAAGCATTTGTATCTCTAATTCTGATTGTGTTCACTCTGAGAACTTTAAACAGACTTGGGATTATGGCTATGGTGCAGAATGCAGTGAATCAAACAGTAGCAACTCAGGGTATGTTGCTCAACAACACACAAAATATCCCACAGATTGCTCAGTTACACACAAAATTGCTTGGCTCTCACACACAAATTTCAATCGGAAGTTCAATCATATTCATAAACTCCAGTTGTATGTGGTCTCCTCGAAAGGCATTGGTTTCTTTCACTTCAGTTTTGGCAGGAAGAAGTTAAAAACATCAAAGAAGATTTCAAATTGTTGTTGTCATCTCGGACGGTGTATTTTGCAGCCTTTAAGATCTTGAATTTTGAACAGTACCATCAAATTTATTACCTGGGTGTTGTATCATCGTGTTAAAAGATGAAGAAAATGTGGACAATTGCAACACATTAAAAGTGTTTTCCAGTAAGAAACTTGTTGTTGTAATAGGATGCTGGAAGGGAAGGACAAATTTTTATGGTTTCACAAATATTATGTCACACACTCAAATCCAATTTGTCAAGAGGCATGGTTGGTTCATTATAGGGCGTCATTGAGGAGAAACATCATCCAAGAGTGCCAAATCATAGTTGAACAACAATTATCAGAATGTCAAACAATGCACAAGTGCTAGTCTAAAGGAGTGAAACAAATAATGCCAAGGGAGTCAACTCATACAATTTCAATTTTAAAACCAATAAAATTAGCAACCCACTGAGGGAATTCACAAATTCTCAGGCAACTACAATTTTTAAATCAATTAAAGGATCGTGATTAAATTGAGAACGCCAAATTTGTTCTTGAAGTCATTTTCAAGCGTAGATGTTGATGAGATTACCAATTTTCTTTTGGGAGCCGACATTGACTGAAAAGGTAGATTGTATGGAAGGGTCTTCTATTAAGGAAATCCCTATTGTGACAGGGATTCAATGTTTTATAAATATGTCTATGGAGTGACTGATACTGATGGTATGAACCCTCTATCAGTTCATCAACTAACATGACGATCTGTGCCACCAATTTTTAAGGAAGCAACTACAATTAGAAATGAAGACAATTACTTTTGGATGAAAAACATAAATAATGGATTCAATGCCTTCATCAATCTAATAAATTATTAATCATATGTATTGATGATTTATTACTTGAATTAATTGTTGATCACTCCATAAATAATGTGTGAATAATGGTAACTAATAATGAGCAGTTATGGATGCAGAAGATTCACCAACCCTCCACCATAGTAACAAATCTAAAACATATTTTCCACGAATAAGAAATGAGTGTGAATCATAGACCTATAATATCACTATGGATATCAACAATGTTGGCCAAATGCAGTAGCAAGGAAAGTGTTAAGAAATAGGCAATAGATTTCACAAAGTGTGGGTTATTGTAGAAGTGAAAATCAACTGTGGAGTTCACAAAAAATCACGGGAGGAACATTGAACATATGAGAGCATATAGATATGGATTTAATACAAAGTAATCCTAACATGTAGCATATATTACAACAAAAAATATGGATGGCATTATTTGACATACTCATTGGATACATCAATTCAATTACTATAGAGTTTTCTCAACAGTTGCACAAAATGCCATCGTAATTCGAGGTTTTTAGGTTGGCACAACATTTTAAGATCTTGGAACATTAGAGACATTGAAGAATCATTGGAATTCCATATAACTTAATGAAGTTTCTCCAAAGGATGGATATAGAAGTCCAATCAAGAGCATAAGCAATTGTAGCACACCATGGGTTGATAAAGCTATTTGTTTTCGATGAATTATGAATAATACAACCATATGTCACATGGTACATGTTCATTATCCATCCTGAAGAAAATGTAGCATCAAAACCATGTATTGAAGACTCATCACATGCTTTAGAACAAGTGCCAACACTAGTAGGTGAAGAATCCATGGATGCTACAGAGCCTATATCAACTATTGCATAAGAAGTAGCAGAGTGTGAAGAAGGAGTAGGAGGATATCTCCTCAATAGATTAGAAACTAGAATCAAATATTTCTAGGGTTGCAAAGGAAAATACCTTAGCCCAAGCTAAGGAGCCATTTGATATTCTAGATTCCCCATAGAAAGAATATCCTGCCACCTTGTTAGGGGTTCCAATTGTTAAAGGAAAAAAAGAAATCAACAACCTTGTTGATGAAAAGACACTTGTGATACATGAAGAGAGTAGCTATGCTATTGAGAATATTCCGAAGAGGATAAGGAGATATGGTTCGAATAGGATGCAAAAGAAGATTCTAACACACATTGTGGCCACAAATTAAGTTAAAGTTTTGATGAGACAGTTGTTGATTGCTCAAGGTGAAGTAGCAATAAGAAGAATCACAAGGCGAGAACTGTGTTTTTGTCATTGAGCATAACCAAGTAATCACTTAGCTAGAAGAGAAATTTTCTTTAACCTCAATAGATTTTAATGAAAATTTAGAAGTCCTCGGTAATGAAAATACCAAGATAAAAATTGACCTAGTAAAGAAAATGCAAGAAACTACAGAAAAGGATTATGAAATTGCAAGATTAACATATGTATGTGAGGAGATTATTGAACAAGCTTACAAAATGTTGGCACATAGACCACTTTCTAGGGTCTATGCTTTATACTTAAAAGATCAATGGTACAAATTTAACATTGAATGATACATATCTCTTATGAAGACGGATTTCCAAAACACTTGGAAAT
>JASDQU010735978.1:491023-544961 GCA_032191745.1 Picea mariana | reverse complement strand
ACAAAGCCTTCAGGTTGAGTAAGGTAAACCTGTTCCTTTAACTCACCATTCAAAAATGCAGATTTAACATCTAACTGATGCAACTTCCAATGATACTTTGTAGCTAAAGCGATTAACATTCTGATAGTATTCAATTTAGCTACTGGTGCAAATGTTTCAGCATAATCAATACCTTATGTTTGTGAATACCTCTTTGCAACCAGTCGAGCCTTATACTTATCTATACTACCATCTGATTTAAACTTGGGCTTGTATATCCATTTGCATCCAATGAGCTTCTTATGTTTAGGTAATTCAGTCAATTCCCAAGTATTGTTTTTCATTATAGATTCATATTCTTCCTCCATTGAATTTCGCCATTCATCATGTTCATTAGCTTCATCAAAATCCATGGGTTCTATGACATTTGAAATGCTACTCATTAGGGCATAGTCTTTATACCTCTCAGGAAGCCGAATCTGTCTTGAAGATCTTCGCTACTGATTATCTTCCTCCCCACTTTGTGAAGATCTGTCTCCATTGCTAGGTGAACTGTGACTGCTTGAATTTTCCATATCATTGAGTCCTTCTTGCTGCTGTTGTGGTTGTCGCTGCGGGGATGGCTGCTGTTGCTGCTCTTCTTTAACTCCTTCATCAAGAAGTCTCTGCCATTCCTCATGACTGTTGTCGTCATGATTTTCTGCTTCCTGCTCATGGAAAAGTACATCTCTACTTGCAAATACTTTGTGAGTAGCAGGATCAAACAATTTGTATGCTTTAAATTCAGTACAGTACCCAATGAAAATACATTTAGTGGCTTTAACATCCAATTTCCTCCTATTCTCCTTTGGAATATGTGCAAAAGCCTTACACCCAAACACTTTCAAATTATTAACTGCAGGTTTGGAACCATACAAGGCTTCAAAAGGAGTAACACTATCAAGACACCATGTTGGACTTCTATTCTTTAAATAAACTGCAGTATTTATGGCTTCAGCCCAAAATGCATTTGAGAGATTCTTACCTTTCATCATATTGCGTGCACACTCTACCAGAGTCCTGTTTTTCCTTTCAGCGACTCTGTTTTGCTGTGGAGTGTGAGGTACTGTAAACTGCTGTACTATTCCATTCTCTTTGCAATATTTGTTGAAGTCCCCTGATTTATACTCTCCCCCTTGATCTGAACAGAGGATTTTGATGGATTTTCCTGTCTGCTTTTCCACCATGGTTCTGAATTCCTTAAAGTACTCGAAAACATCACTTTTGCGTCTAAGGAAGTAAACCCATGTGTATCTCGTGCAATCATCAATAAATAACAGAAAGTAAAATGCACCTCCTAAAGACCTAGTCTGCATAGGCCCACAAACATCAGTATGCACAAGATCTAACACATCTCTCTTTTTCTTATCAAGATTAGAGGGGAATTCATCTCTGTGCATCTTTCCTAATGCACATCCATCACAAGCAACTTTCTCATTCTTTAACATGGGAAGACCTTCAACCATATTCTTTTTCTGTAATAACAATAAATCATGATGATTGATGTGTCCATACCTTTGATGCCAAAGAATCTCTGTTGGCATAGTAGCAGAAGTCAGTGCATGATGTGCTTTGCTGGTAACATCAAGTTTGTATAGACCTCCTACTCTGACTCTCGTTGCAACAGTTCGGAAGTGGTCCAGCAGATCCTTCACTATGCAATAATTCTTGAAGAATTCAACCTTCAAGTTATGATATGTAATGGTGGACACAAAGATCAATTTTTTCTTTATTCCTGGCACATACACCACATTGCGAATGTGACGAACAGTACCATTCGACAATGTCACAGGAATGTCTCCATATCCCTTGATCTGATCAGCACGGTTATCTCCAAGATATATGCTGGCACCATTATGAGTTTCTTTGAAATTAGCATACCAATTTTTATTACAAGTCATATGTACTGATGCTCTGGAATCCACAAACCAGGCATTAGAATCATCCGTTTCAACAGATAAAGCAGCGTTAGACACAAACAACCTAAGATCCCGTGAGTCAAAATTTGGAGGTTCATCAATATCATCACTAGCAATAAATAATCTGTGATCTTGATTTGAAGATTTTTCTGCATAATGACCAGAATGTGTTCTAGGTTTATTCCTAGCCTCATCACTTTTTTTCTTATGACAGTCTTTAACCATATGTCCAGGTCGACCACAATAAAAACAACTCTTTGACTTATTCCTATCAGATTGCATACCTTGATTTGGAGATTGTCTTCTTTGCGATGAACTGCCTCTCTGCCATGAACCACCTCTCTGCCATGAACTGTCGCCTCTACCTCTTACTCCTGATCTCCCTCGCGCAAATCTATTATTTGACCACAGTGCCAAATCTTTACTCTGAGGCTTCAGATTCCCACGCCTCTCTTCCTCTTGCAGCAAAATACCTGTTAGGTCTTCAAATGTAGGAGGTTTCTCCCTTGCTGCAAGACCTGTTATGAACATATGATAGTCTTCTAGCATACCATTTAAGGTAATAGTCACTAGATCAGTATTGGAAACAATTTCCCCTATATTTGCTAATTTGTCTTTCACCTCTTTAATGTGACCCAAAAATGAACTAACAGATTCATTTCCATCCATCTTAATGCCTAGCAATTTAGTTTTCAGGAACAAAATGTGATTTGTGTTGCTAGTTTCATACAATGCTTTAAGAGCTGTCCATGTTTCAGCAGAAGTTGTAGCGTCTCTAATATGTGGAATTATGCTATCTTTAACTAACATGCGCAACAATACCTTTGCCTTGTTTTCGTGCTTCTCCCAGTCTTGGATCTGTGCTGCTGTCGCACCTCCTACTGCTGCTGTTGCACCTACAGCCGCAACAGGTTTCAGTTCGGTTCCATTCGCAATGTTCCAGACACCATAGCCCTCCATGAGCATCTGCATCTTGAATTTCCAGTTAATGAAGTTCGAGCCATCTAACTTGTTGGCTTCGTTGAGGTAGGTCTCCGCCACCGGATTCGCCATCGCTGCAATTTAGTCTCTGCAAGAAAATCACCAAGGATATGCAACGTTTTGTCGAGTGCTGAGCAGTCCGTCACTCTGTCTTTCCAATCCACTGATCCAACTATATTTCTATTGTCAACTTTAAATCATGCATGCATGCATGCAACTTAATATCCAAAATATCCACTTTCTTTTTTTTTTAAACTTATAACTCCCTCCTTAAAAAAAACTTTTAATAAACTTCAATCCTTTTAATAATTCACTTTAATAAACCTCCACTTTAATAAACTTCACCTCACAATTCCTTAGTCACTTTAAGTGTTAAAAAAAAGAATTCCTTAAAAAAAACCTTTGTTTTAATACACATGCATGTATTTACTTTAATAATAATAAAAAAAAAAAAGTAAATAACTCTTTCCATTATTTGCATGTATAATAGAAATCGTGACACTCCTTTTTTTTTTTCTTTTTAATACTCCAAAAACAAGAAAACTCACGCAATCTTTAACACCATTCAATAAAATTCAACTAAAACTCACGCTCAAACTTTAACATATATGCACTAGAATTAAACTCACGCATGCAAGCTCCACGCTCATGCAACAGAATTAAACTTACGCATGCAAACTCCACGCTATTCAAAAACTCTTCCAAATTAATCCACGCACCAAATAGGATTTTCTCACGCAGCAAAGAGATGGGGCGTCTCTCTCTCAGGCAGCCGCTCACGCATGCAAATCGAAGCTTCGCAGTTCTCGCACCTCACGTTTTATTTGTTCTCGCACCGCACCCTATCAGAGGAGGGATCTGCTAACTTCAAGGATTTTTGCACCTTGTTCTCATGGTTCTGATACCAAGATAAAATATACCACGCAAACAAACACGGTGAGGCTACGCTCACTTCTTATTATTCAATGAAGACGGATTACATGTTTATATAGGAAAAGACTCTCCCAAGTCGGCTACATGCAAACCAAAAGACAACTAGACAACTGACTCTTAACTAAGCACTGACTTTTCTAACTGGCGCTTATTACTGGCGCTTACAACTAGCGCTTTCTCCATTATTTCCAAGTGAAAATTGTCTTATTTATTACGATGATGTCTTTATTAGAGTAGGCTAACTATGAAACAATCTTCTCTCCTGAGTGTCCTTTTTGGCATGTCTTTCGGCAGTGCAGTTTTAAATTTCTCGATCCATAACTTTTCTCTGAACATCTGAGTTGATTTAAAATGGAGCAAAATCCCTATAGTAAGATATTGAAATGCAGTCTGAATTTTAATCATGCAAAACTTAAACTACCCTTAAAAATCTGGTTAGATTCAAACCTTTTTTTTACCTGAAAAGTGAATCTGTTTGCTCCCGAATTAGCGTACTCAGTCTTTATTGATTTTCAAAATATAATTTGGAAGAATCATACGAGTTTGCAAAGATACATCTGTCTCCATCTATAAATGGATAAATTGGCAGTGGCAGCACTTTCCATATATAACACCCCCCACTTTCCATCTATAAATGGAAATCCAAGTGTACCATTCCGGGTATCAGGGTGAATTATGATGTTTGGAGTCTGCTGTGAAGAAACAGTAACCGTGAGAAGTGGCCCATGTAAGTAGCGATGTAAAGATTACCCTCCTAAGAAGTGAGAAGTGGCCATGGATTCAACGGACGCACGTGGCATTTGTCCATTTGTTATGGACAAATTCAAGTGTCACTCGTTAATACGTTGCGGACAGACGACAAAAAGTCTCCGAAGAACCTCCCTTAAAACAACGCCAGTGATAATACGTAATTAAGCCAGTGATAATCCCAGAACAGGCCAATTGGCATTGCAAACTGTAACATTAGAGAATGTTCGCGTCTATCTCTAAATTTATGTGGCTACATAAATCATGGCCTTGGCGAATCAGTTTTTATTTTTAATAATAAACATGAAAGAATAAATTGCAAGTTAGATGTGAGATTTACATGTAATTAATTAACATGTATGAGCGATTGCATCTATTTCATAAATTATATATATATTTATATTTATTTATTTATTTAGACTAAAAAATGTTCTTGAATTTGGTACTAACTATGTTGAAAGTGAGAGTTTCATCATTTTAATTTTTGAATTTTATTTATGGACATTTGTTTTTAAATATTTTAATGGTTTTTAAAATAATTTATATTATAATAATAATAAAAATTTATTTTTAAGGTTAATGTCAAACTAGACACTTAATTGGTGTATGAGACCCCTTTGTTTATGGGGGAAAGGACTTCTTCTCTGCCCAAAGATTTGACTGGTAAAGTCTAAAGAGGTATACATACCCTACTCCCCTCTGGATTTGAACTTGTGACCTCTTAAAAAAAACACATATTCTTAACCATTAAACCCACTCAAGATGTATTATCAAATTAAAAAAATACTAATAAAAATGTGATATTTTAATAAAAATCTACCTTCATTAAGAATGCAACAATTTAAGTACCTCATATACAATGGATACAATTTATTAACAATTATATAAAAGTTTAATTATCATTTAATCATAAATATGTGAAAGTTGTCATCTGTCTCTATTAAGTTTTTCATTATATGTCGCAAATAAGTTTCAAATTCAGATGATAAAATGAATTACAGCAATAACATTAAAACGTAAGACCGGTTTGATTAATTTTTTTTTTTTATGAATGTCAACTTTAAAAAAATTATTAAAAATACGTGAAACCGGTTTGATTAGATTTTTTCATGAATATTAACTAAAAAATAAAATTATTAAAAAAATGAAATTTAATAGGGATAAAAAAATTATTAAAAAAACGTGAAACCGGTTTGATTAGAATTTTTCATGAATATTAACTAAAAAATAAAATTATTAAAAAAATGAAATTTAATAGGGATATTTTGTGTAATTATATCATAAAATGATTTATCTATCTAATAGAGTTAAAAAATTATATAAGTGATCAGGGATAAAAATGTTTAATATATTTAATAAAATCGTTAAAACAGTTGATTGGATTTCCAGATTTATCTTCCAAATAGAGTTAAAATATCATATGAAAAAAAATGTTTAACATATTTAATAAAATTATTAAAATCGTTTATTGTAACACGTTGTTTGGATTTCCAATTTTTACATTACCTTGATTAAACTTTTGCATAAATATCAATCATGAAAATTATAATTAAATGAAATTGTTTGGTTGAAATTTAGAAGTTGGGTTGTAGGTGGATGGAAAGGAGTTGACCACAATTCTATTTGTACTCATTGCACATTCACCCAGCTCCATAATCATATTTTCTACACTAAAATCATATTTATAATGATATAAATACCTTGTTGTCTTCATAGTTAGATCACAATAGGTGGTTTTTGGAGATGGTCTTGGCACATATTGAAGAATTGTATACACTTTTTAGTTAGGGAACAATGCCATAGGTGTTGGTGTGTTTTACAGGCAGCTTGTCATTGATGGCAAGTACAGCGACGATGGATTATTTTGGGTAGATGCTATAGAGCAAGCTCGACAAGATTAGAGTATGCAACGATGGATTCCATTGGGAATTCCCGATGAACATCAGATCTGAGTCCAAGGTCTGACCGGCATTGGATCCAGGAGAACCTGCAAGCTCTTTAACGACCCAGGTGAAGCGGGATATGAAATCCCGAAAGGAGGACGATTTCGGTTACCAGGATATGGAGAAGTCAGAGACTCTCAACATCAGGAGTCTCGAAGTGCCAAAATGCGAAACCCCGAAATCGTGAAATAGGCGCATCGGTCGAAGTTTTTGATACCGGGATTTCGTTTATCGGGAGTTGGAGATGTCAAAGACTCACATCATCAGGAGTCCTGAAATGCCGAAATGCGAAAACCCGAAACAGGCACATCGCTTGGAGTACTGGATACCGGGAGATGGAAATGACAAAGACTCTCATCATAAGGAGTCTCGAAGTCGCGAAACCTGAAATCGCGATATGTGAAATCGCGAAGTGATTTGGGCCGACAGTTCTAGGAAGTGAATGTGGCAGACCATGTCAGAAAGGACAGGTGGAAGACCATGACACGTGGCATGATCAAACAACGACAAGTGTCAAGTTGATTTGCATTTCAGGCCACTGGAATTCACATTTCTGAGTGACACGTGGTAGCCACTCGGGTCACGACATGTCATCGAGTGACGCAAGACTGACCTCACTCCGAGAGTTTTTGCTTCGGGAGTTTTATCACTATCACTCTTCCAAAGTCTCGAAGGATGAAGTCCCGGGGCAGAGAATAACCATTGAATCATCGAGGGTGTGGACCGTTGATCCAACTCCATTTCAGAGCTTCGGATACAGGGAGTTGGAAGAGTCAAGTGACGAGACTCTTCATCGCAAGAATCGCGAAAGGTCGAAATGTGAATTGCCGAAATGATCGGAGCTAGTGCAACCCAGCTCCATTTTGGAGCTTCGGATACCGGGACACGGATCATCAAGAACACATCGCCACAAGAATGCTGAAGTGCCGAAACACGAAATTGCAAAATGCATCTTTTTGAATAAAGCTATGGTCACAGCCATTAGTCACATCGATGAGAGATAGAGGAAAGAGCTAGAGCAACCAAGCTCCATTTCGGGGATCGCGACATGGAGTGTCGAGACATTTGATCACACGAATGCCGAATTGCCAAAAAGCTGAAATGCAAAACACGGTTAGGCTCAGCTAGAGGTCACAACCTTTGGTCACATCGATGAAAGATGGGGGGAGGAGTTAGTGAAGACTAGCTCCTTTTCAGAGTTTCGGGGGTCGGGAAATGGAGAGTACTAAAATCCTCCACCACGGTGATCCCGAAATACCGAAGAGCGAAATGCCGAAATGAATGCAAGACTAATGAAAGTCATCCAACGGTGTAGATGAAATCGAATCAAATCGGAGGGCTATTGTTGCACTTCACAATATAACTGCTAGAAACAAATGATGGTTTCTGCTAGAGGATGAGCTCGTCTATGACAGAGAAGACGAAGAGTCTCAACTGCCAGAGAAGTTGAGGAATCTCCACATAACACCCAGTGATGATGGATGCATGGGAAAAACGGGCGAGAGAAGCTGAAGAGTTGTGATGATGATCAGGCAGAGCACTCGAGATGGTTGGAGAATGCAGAAGCATGGCGAGACAACATGCACAAGGAGGACAGAGATGATAAGTATGTAGAACAAAGAAGAGATGCGCGTCGCTGTTGTGATGAGGGATGAAGGTGTGAAGAAGGAGGGGCATGCAGCAGGTGAAATGGATAGAAGACAAAAGGTGCATTGAAAGGGAATGGTGCAGAAAGCACAAGAGGCAGAAGAACAGAAAATGGAATGGATGCATGCAGAAAGACAGTGAGGAAGACAGAGCAGGGAAATCTTGCAGAACAGTGAGGAGACTGGTAAGTTGTTGTTGAACACTATATCACTGTAATAAGTTTCAGTAATTCATATTCATAAACTAGGGTGGTAGGGAGGTGCTAGGGAGGACTGGTGTCCTCAGAGGTTTAAGTGGGTGCTTGAACATAGGGAGTTGGTGCTTCCTTCTAGTTGGTGCTAGAGAAACTAGGGAGTTGGTGCTTCCTTCTAGTTGGTGTTAGAGAAACTAGGGAGTTGGTGCTTCCTTCTAGTGGGTGCTAGAGAAAACAGAGAGTTGGTGCTCTCAGCAAGTTGCAACTTGCAAAACAGAGGTTGTAGCCTCACATTGAGTGGGTGCTCATATATATGATAATGTAAAGAATGTAAATAATTCTTATCATATAAAGAAGAAGAGGTTTTTACCCTTGATGGGTTTCCTCCGGAATCTCTGTCTCTATGTATCTTATATATGTGACTGATACTGAATGTGCCATTGCTTATTTTTCTGCATTATTGTGATTATCATTGAGTGCCTTGTAAAGAATTTAAAAGAAGCATAATTTTTTAAGCACGGTAACAACTGATTCACCCCCCCTCTCAGTTGTCCAACAACAGGTTCCATATGAATGATAGGTGGGCTATCAATAGAGAAGAAAATATAATAGAATGAAAGAAATGAATTCAAATAAATATTTATATGATTGGTTGAATTTCTTACATTAATTTGATGGTTTTAATTTTAGTATAAAATATTAATTTTATAATAATGATTAAAAATAGTTATTGAAGGTGGAGCTGGCTCAAAATCCAGAGGACCTATGTGTCAAGCTGTGGCGGCATAAGTATACATATGCTATAGTGGAGGCGGAACTATTTAGGTTGAATGAACACCATAATGGCTCTCTAATCTAGAACATGATTTAGGATAACCAAACCTTGGTGTGGTATCATGCTTTTTGGGAAATTATGGATGGTCACAAATCTTTCTTTTGGACAGACTCATGGCAACAAATGCAACCGATGTAAAATATGGACACTTTGTAGGAATTTCAAACTCACATGGAGCAAAACAATTTTATTCGGGTAAGGGATTATTGGAACAACTCCCCCTCCTCTCTGCTTTGGCAGGAATGGAGATCCACTCATGAGGATCTTGGACTCCTTGAGAATGTGGATTTGGGTCCATGGCAAGATGAAGAAACTCTTCAAAGAATCCATATTAAGCATGGGCCCGATATTCTAAGATGGGGCTACTCCTCAAGGGGAGTGTTCTCTATAAAGGAATCATATGGCCTTAAATCCAACTTTCACTTGCTTCCTAAAGACAACATCTAGAGAAACATATAGAAATCCAACCTATGGTCAAAGGTAAGCACATTTCTTTGGTTAGTTGCACATAAACACATGCTAACTTAGGATAATCTAAAAAAGAGAGGTTTTATTTGTCCTTCTATTTTTCCATTATGTTTTCAACACGAGGAGAACTTGGATCATCTTCTTAATCAGTGTCATTCAACTATGAACTTTGGGATCAATCTATCCAAATTATGAGAACCTATGATCGCAACCGAGAAAGCATCATCACCGCTATTGACAACTAGAGGCATTCAAATTTTAAAAATACCATCCTAAATCAAGTTTGGCAATTGATCCCGAGATTTCTGCTATGGAAAATTTGGAAGGAATGGAATCACAAGATTTTTCATTCAGATCAATTGTCTTGGGAGAAGATTTGGCCCAAAATTCAAGCCAATGTTCAGGAAACAGTTTGAATTCAAAAATGGATGAAAGCAAATCTCAACTATGACCCATAAGAAAATCTTATCCTTCTCAATTGGGACCTCGAATTAAATTCATCCCCTCTACAAAGAAATGATTTTCCATTTTTAGTGAGCATTCCCAACTCCTGGCGACATCCTCCTTCTAGCTTCCTAAAGCTCAACTTTGATGGGGCTTCCAAAGGAAATCCTGGACCTAATGGATATGGAGTGGTTTTTAGAGATGATCAAGGTCACATTTGTCATATTTTAGCAGACAACCTTAGATATGATTCAAACAATGTGACAGATCTCTAGGCACTCATTAGGGGGATCCAAGAAACTTCTTAGATTGGGTTCCATCAACTCATTGTGGAAGGTGATTCCCAATTTATTGTAGCCATGCTAGCTAAACTCTTGAATGACTCTGATCCATCCAATATCTACCCTAGTTGGTGCCTCTTATGCAATATTGAATTCTTAAAATCGATCCTCCTCCCCATCTTAGTCATCATTCCTTCGCATGTTTGTCGGGAAGCTAACAAAATAGTTGATCATTTGGCCAATGTGGGTGTGGAATGTAGGGAGCAAGATCTGGTTTGTGATGACAATCAAAGCCCCAAACACCCTCTTCTTCTAAAATGAAAAGAACTGTCTCTATAGGAAGGTTGTCACACACCCACTACGGCCTAATAGATTTTTTGTCCTTTTTCTTCGAGGGACAGAATCCTTGAGACTTCTATGGGGCCTAGCGCAGACCTTCCCTTCCCTTATCCTCCTCCAAACGACCACAACCTGGCCTTAGTGCAAGTGCCTTTCACAACTCGTGAGTTGGGAGTTAAAACTCTCGACTCCTCTTTCTCCAAACACCGATACCCGAGATACGATACGGGTATGGCTCCCTCCTCACTAGCGCCTGCTACATGTAACCGTAGGCTAGGACAAATACTAGCACCACTCGCAATTTCGCTAGTTGATATGTTGAGCCCTCGTGCTCCTCCTTTGCGAATCCCTGAGACGCGAGAGGTCAACATTACATGGACATTGCCAAAGCGACGTGCACACGCCATTTTTCCCCTTCGCTATGCTCTGCTCATGAGTTGTGTCGTCGCCGCCTGTCACACGAGACCTCGGCTCTCGGCGTTTCGCAGCCTTAGTGATCAAGGTGCAACTTCTTCATCCTATGAAACCTCGAGCCATGATAAGTCAAAAATGGGTTGACTCTTTCCCAGGTGATAAGTGTCCACTAGCGGTCACCCACTTCCACCTTCCTCTGAGCGCTTTTTGTTACGCCACCTGTCAACCACGTGGTCCCCACTTACGGATGGGCCACGTGTTTGCACGAGCCCTCGACACTCGACACTTCTCAACTTCTACAGTCGAAAAGAAACTCTCTCAAGTTCCGAACCCCCGATAGGCGATAACCACAAAAGTTCTGATCCCACAGTTCTCCCGTGGCCTGGATCCAACGACCACGATCACGTTGCGATCTCATGAATCGTGAGTTCATGCAATCCTACCCTTGACCACCCCAAGTCGCAAGTCAGAAAAATGATGCCCTCCTGTCGGTGCAAAGGCTAAGATCGACGGTCAATAGAGCTCCATCATACCCTTGGATCTACGGTCCTGGATCCCATCGCTACTTGTGAAGCCTGAAAAGGGTCAAGGTGTTAACGCCTACGCTCCTTCTCTAGATCTATCGGTCTTGACATATCTGGGGTATTTTCGAAAGGATTCCAACCGTTTGTCTACCAAACGATAGGGTATTCTCTCTTTCTATAATTGGACTCGCTATCCCTTCTGATCTTGAATCACGAAATTCAACCTCTCGAGGCTTCAAACTCCCACGACTATGAGACCTTAGAGAGCTACTCATTCTTCCATAAGGTTTCCAGGTATGGATCGCATGAATCCTTCAAACGGTTCTTGGGAAATCGTCCCTGATCTTAGTCGAGTCTTTGGGTAAAGTTTTGGCACAGTTCCAAGGTTTATCGGGTAATCCCCAGGGAAGAGTACTCTCAATGACCCTTCCCGGAACATTACGAGAGTCAAGCAAACAAGACAATTCTCAGTGGAGCGAACTCATGCCCCAAACTTAATCCTTTGTACAGAAACCGACTATGGCATGTAAGTATACACATGCATCCATTATTTCCAGTCTAAAACACCAGGCAATCATTCTACACAGAAATTATTATGGGCATATAAACATAAGCATGTATTCATGATATTCAATTCGAAATACAAGGTATAAAACACTTATCATATCTACCAAGCATGATGAAACTGCTGAGAGGGGTGCTCTTTTCCACCCAACTGTAGGCTCAGTGACTCCAATCGGATTTACCACTAGCCACCCCCGAGCTAGACCATGATGCTTTGAGGTTCAGTCTCCTACTTCCAGCTCAACGGAAGTCAAGGACGAAGGTTACTCTCCTTCTCCTGATACAGAAAAATAATCCAGGACGAAGGTTACTCTCCTTCTCTTGATACAGAAAAATAATCCAGGACGAAGGTTACTCTCCTTCTCCTGATACAGAAAAATAATCCAGGACGAAGGTTACTCTCCTTCTCCTGATATTCAAAACTCCCTGCGTTTCTAGGGTTTTCTCCAGTTTTCTTCCGCGATCCCCGTCGCGCACGCTCCTCTTCCCCCTTACCACATTTCCTCTCTTGCCAATTTCTCTGCAAGGTTGCGTGTGGCGCGAATTTCGCCATCCATGGTCAGGTCTGAGGGTTGTTACGGATGGGCGGTTCACCCCCATCCCCTCATTAACTCTTGAGGAGCCTCCCCACCTACCAATCCGATGGGAAATCCATTCCGGGATCAGAGAGCTGCTTTGATTTTTGAGCAAGTATAAATCAATACGGTACTGGCTCGGTGGAAGATAACGCAACTATTCCAGGTCCCTTCCACCACCTCTCATTAGCCATTGTGGTCTCTTTTAGCACATCCATCTCCCAATAGTCATGCAACACATGTTCATAACATAATTTACATCCATCGACCTTTTATGCAAAGGTCCGTCAAATCAAACATTCACATCTTTGAGTTTGCCATAGTTCTTGGCCAATATAGTTATTTTTACAGACTGGGGGAAACAGGGTGTTACAATTCCCTCCCCCTTAAAGGAACATCGTCCTCAATGTTCTATCTATCAATATGACGTGTATGTACAGAAGTAAACAAAATCGGATATGCATGTTTCATGGCATCTTCCATTTCCCACGTAGCCTCATCTAGGCCAAAATGTTTCCACTGCACCTTGACCTTTGCAATGGTTCGGTTCCTGAGTGGGGTTTCCTTTCTGTCCAGTATGCATTGAGGTTCTGGCAAGAATTCTCCCTCTGGTTCCACCTGGATCACAAACCAATCAATTATATGATTAGAATCATGTACATATTTCTTCAATAATGAAACATGGAAAACATTATGTGCTTTTACTGTGGGAGGAAGTGCTAGTCTATAGGCTACAGGTCCCACTCTATCTAGAACTTCAAAGGGTCCATAATACTAAGGTGCCAACTTGGCACAAGATCCCATCCTCAGGGAACTCTTCCTGGGCCTAACTCTGAGATATACGTGGTCTCCCGTCTTGAATTCTCTTGGAGTTCTTTTTCAGTCGGCGTAACTTTTCTGTCTGTTCTGAGCGACCTTTAGATTTTGTTTTATTTGAGTCACTTGTTGTTCCATTTCTTTAAACATGTCGGGTCCAATATTAATTCTATTTATGGGATTACTCCAACTGACTGGAGTGTTGCATGGTCTACCATAGAGGACTTTGAAAGGGCTCATCTTCAGGGATTCTTGGTAGCCATTGTTGTAGGCGAATTCCACCAGTGGCAGGAAATCTTCCCACTTTTTGGGTTGATGCATTACATGCATCCTTAACATGTCTTCCAATATTTGGCTCACTCTTTTCATCTGTCTATCGGTTTGAGGATGATAGGTTGTGATAAACAGTAATTTTGTCTCCAGACCAACCATCAAGGATTTCCAAAAGTTGGAAGTAAATTTCATGTCTCTGTCAGACACGATCTCTTTAGGCATACCATGTAGTCTGAATATCTCCTTCATGAATATGTTGGCGACGTCTATTGCCTTGCAAGTCGACTTGATGGGGTTAAAATGAGCAGACTTGCTCAGTTTATCCACCACTACCATGATGGTGTCATTCTGTTTAGTCAATGTTGGTAATCCGGTGATGAAATCCATGGAGATGGTCTCCCATTTCCATTCTGAGATTGGTAGAGGTTGTAATAATCCTGTTGGGTGCCGATGTTCTGCTTTAACCTGTTGGCATTCTAGGCACTTAGCTAAATAGTTAGCTATGTCTTTCTTTAACCCAGGCTAATAGAATTGTTTCCTAGTGGCCCTGATCATCTTCTGATATCTTGGGTGACCAATATATGGTATTTTATGTAGTTCATCCATTATGAACCTCTTCAAGTCGTCACAATCTGGAATATACAATCTGTTTTTGTAAGTTAGCAGACCTCCATCTATCATCTGGTAGCCTTCATACTTTATTCCTGCGGGTTCTTGCTCCAAGTACGAGGTCACGGTCTGGAAGAATGTGTCTGTTTCTTGTGCATTCCTGACTCTTTCTTTGACATTAGTCTCGCAGGTACTCACCGCTGCCAGGTGAATTGTTTTCATACTTCTGCTAAGAGCATCGACCACCTTATTTTCCTTTCCTTTAAAATGTTTGATTTCAAAATCAAACTCACTAAGGAGGGCCATCCACCTAGTTTGTCTGGCATTGAGCTTTGGTTGGTCAAATAGATATCGCAATCCACAGTGGTCTGTCATAAGTACAAATTTCCTTCCCAGGAGGTAATGCCTCCACATTTTTAAGGCGTGCACTATGGCGGCCAGCTCTAGATCATGGGTCACATAGTTGACTTCGCGTTCATTCAATTTTCGAGATTCATAGCAGACTACACTTCCTCCTTGCATAAGGACTCCTCCGAGCCCTTCCTTACAGGCATCTGTGCACATGAGGAAGTCGTTTTCGGGATCAACGATCTTCAGCACGAGTGCATGGGTCAGAAGGTGTTTCAGAGATTGAAATATTTCTTCACATTCTTGTGTCCACATGAATTTATCTCCCTTCTTTTGGAGGGCAGTGATTGGACAACCAATCTTGGAGAATCCTTTTATAAATCTTCTATAGTATCCTGCTAAGCCCATAAAGGATCTGATATCTGAAACGTCCTTTGGGGTAGGCCATTTCATGATAGACCTGATCTTGTTAGGGTCTACTGCTACTCCCTCTTTAGATATGACATGGCCCAAGTAATGTATTTGCTTCTGGAAAAAGTCGCACTTGCTAAATTTGGCATAGAGATGATGTTCTCTTAGCACTTGAAGCACAAGTCTAAGATGTTCCTCATGTTCCTCTCTATTCTTGGAGTAAATTAATATATCGTCAATAAAAACTAGTACAAATTTGTCTAGGAATTTGTTGAGCACATTGTTCATCAAGCACATGAAAGTGGCAGGGGAATTGGTTAATCCAAATGGTACTACCACAAACTCATAGTGACCATATCTCATCTTGAAGGTTGTTTTGTGGATGTCTTCACCCTTGATTCGAACTTGATGGTATCCAGATCTCAAGTCAATCTTTGAGAAGATGGAAGCACCTCCCAATTGATCAAACAGGTCATCAATTTTGGGTAAGGGGTACATGTTCTTTATGGTTACCTTATTGAGTTGTCTATAATCTATGCACAGTCGGAGGGTACCATCTTTCTTCTTTACAAACAGAACTGGTGCTCCCCATGGAGACACGTTGGGCTGGATATAGCCTTTGTCCATCATTTCTTTTAGTTGTAATTTAAGCTCAACTAGCTCAGGTGCGCTCATCCTATAGGGTGTCCTAGACACTGGCACCGCTCCTAGTGCAAGTTCTATCGAGAAGTCAATGTCCCTTCTCGGAGGTAGACCCGGTACCTCTTCCAGAAATACATCTCTATATTCTCTTAGTGTGGGGTGGTCTTCGAGGCTTGGTTTGTCATCTTCAACTGATTCCAACACCTGTATCGCATAAAGTGGACATCCCTTTCTGCAATACTTTCTCATTTGAAGGGTTGATATTCATCTCATCAAGACAGGTTTTTGGATCCCTCGAAGGGTTATCCTTCTTCCTTGTTCACCTATACATTCTAAGGTTTTATGGTAACAGTCCAGTCTGGCTTTATATGTGGCTAGCCAGTCCATACCAATCAACAGGTCATATGATCCTAGGGGTAGTATGTTAAGGGTTGCTTGGGTGGGGAATTCACCCATAATGAATTGGCAAGCTGGTATGACCTCCGCTACCTTTCTTTTGGTGCCAGTGGCTAACTGTACCAACCATGGCTTGGTGTGTTTATGTGGCTATAATTTACACTTATCAACAGCCTTAGGAGCTATATAACTCAAATTTGAACCAGGGTCAATTAGAATCGACACTAGATGGTTGGTGATCATACCCTCCATCTCCACCACTGAAGCTTGGTGGTCAGCTTGTTTCTTATCCAAGGTTACATAGATTTGCAGCACACTCCTGGCCACATCATTGACGGTGATAGCTTCTTGAACGTTGTAAATTCTTCGACTGTTCTGATGTTGGTGTAGGCAATCCCTCAGTAGACGTTCTTCTCCACAACCCCAACATTTCAAGGGTTCTCTCTTTGGGTTATCAATATTTCCTGGGGTAGATCCAAAAGGTTTATTTCCGCTATGGGAGGGAAAATTATACTGGTGTACACTTTGGATTGGGAAGCTCATCCTTGAGTCCTTTTTATAGTTTTTAAATATTGGGGATTTAAACCCCTTTTTCTGGAATCCCAAACTATTCTTCTGCTTCCATCCTTTGCGAGGTTCTGTCCGATGCCCTAGCTGTTCATAACAATATCTTGCCCTTTCGGATAGTGTCTTCTAGGTTCTTTGGCTCGTCAAACTCAATCTTGTTTTGATAGTCCTTAGGTAGTCCACTGATGAATCATTGCACCTTTGCCTTTTCTGCTTTTATATAGGGTACGTACCTCAACAATTCGAGGAATCTGCTGACATATTCCTCTATGGTGCATTGCCCTAGCTTGAGTTCATAGAATTCTTTAGTCTTTTTGTCGAAATATTTTTCAGACAGATACTTCTTCCTGAAGTATTTCTCAAACTGTTCCCAATATAGGTCTTCTTCGTGAATCCCTTTTACATTCTTAAGGTCTTCCCACCAAATGGAAGCCTTCCCATTCAGGTTGAAAGTGGCTACTCGGGCCTTCAAATTTTCCAAGAAGTCATGGACTCTGAAATACTTCTTTAGTCCAAACAGCCAGGCCTCCGCTTCCTCCCCCTTCTTTATTTCACCATCGAAAGAGGGTGGTTTGGCCTTCTTTAATTCTTCGAGATTATGACGTTTGGAATGCTTTTGCTTCTTCCGTTTTCTTTGGGAATAAGAACTAGTTCTGCTAATAGAAGATCCCTCCGAGTCGTTAGTTTCCTTTCCAGAGGAATCATCCGACGCTTGTCCCTTATCTCTGGGGTGAACCTTTCTCGAGGTGCTCCTCCCAGTGTGGCCACTTAAAGGACCATGTTTCCTTATCCCAGGTGAGCTTCGAATTCTCTTTGTTTGTCGTTGGTCCGCGTGACTGGTATCAGGTCCATGCTGCAATTGTCTTTGTATGTCGGATAAACTTTGTAGCAAGACTGCATTAATTTTCGTTTTCTTCTCTTTCTCTTTTACCAACCTATTGTTGTCGGCCTTGCAACTTTGTAGTTCGACCATGAGGCCTCTCACAGTTTCAGCTAGATCTGGAGGGGTCTCTACTGCTCTCCTTTCGTCAGACTCTTCGTCTCTATTGTGGGAGCCATCCCCCACTTCATGGTGCATCACCATTCTATGCATTTGCAGTTTCCGGCGGTTGATCATCCGCTTGTTGTGCAAGAAAAACACTTGTTGTTAGTCAACATTATATTCATTCACAATCAATGCATAATTCATATTTTTCAAATGCATACACATAATAGGAATTTTCATTCTTAACTTTGATTTTTGATAAAGGGGGTTAAGATAGAGGGTTACTCCTTTTAAGAGTACTTCAAATGGAGTTCCTGCGCAACTCGTTCATGATCCCAAACAAGCCAAGTGTTGTAACCATGCTTTGATACCAATTTGTCACACACCCACTACGGCCTAATAGATTTTTCGTCCTTTTTCTTCGAGGGACAAAATCCCCAAGACTTCTATGGGGCCTAGCGTATACCCTCCCTTCCCTTATCCTCCTCCAAACGAACACAACCTGGCCTTAGCGCAAGCGCCTTTCGCAACTCACGATTTGGGAGTCAAGACTCTCGACTCCCCTTTCTCCAAACACCCGTACCTGAGATACGATATAGGTATGGCTCCCTCCTCACTAATGCTTGCAACATGTAACCGTAGGCTAGGCCAAATACTAGCACCACTCGTAATTTCGCTAGTTGAGGTGTTGAGCCCTCGTGCTCCTCCTTTACGAATCCCTGAGACGCGAGAGGTCAACATTATGTGGACTCTACCAAAGCGACACGCACATGCCACTTGTCTCCTCTGGTGTACTCTGCTCATGAGCTGTGTCGCCGCAGCCCATCGCACGAGACCTTGACTCTCAGCATTTCACGGCCTTAGCGAACAAGGTGCAACTTCTTCATCCCGTGAAACCCCGAGCCACGATAAGTCAACAATGGGTTGACTCTTTCCCAGGTGACAAGTGTCCACCACCGGTCATCCGCTTCCACCTTTTTTTGGGCACTTGTTGTTACGCCACATGTCAACCACGCAGTCCTCACTTACGAATGGGCCACGTGTTTACACGATCCCTCGACGCTCGACACTTCACAACTTCTACAGTTGAAAAGAAACTCTCTCAAGTTCCGAACCCCCTATAGGCGATAACCACAAAAATTCTGATCCCACGGTTCTCCTGTGGCTTGGATCCAATGACCACGATCACGTCGCGATCTCGTGAATCGTGAGTTCGTGCAATCCTACCCTTGACCACCCCAATTCGCGAGTCAACGAAATGCTACCCTCATGCCGGTGCAAAGGCTAAGATTGACGGACAATAGAGCTCYGTTATATCCTTGGATCTATGGTCCTGGATCCCATCGCTACTTGCGAAGGTTGAAAAGGGTCGAGGTGTTAACGCCTGCGCTCCTTCTCTAGATCCATCGGTCTTTACGTATCTGGAGTATTTTCGAAAGGATTTTGACCGTTCRTCTACCAAACAATAGGGTATTCTCTCTTTCTATAATTGGACTCCCTATCCCTTCTGAGCTTGAATCATGAAATTCAACCTCTTGGGGCTTCAAACTCCCACGACTTTGAGACCTTAGAGAGMTTCTCTTTCTTGCATAAGGTTTCGAGGTATGGATTGCATGAATCCTTCAGACAGTTCTTGGGAAATTGTCCTTAATCTTAGTCGAGTCTCTGGGTAAAGGTTCGACACGGTTCCAAGGTTTATGGGGTAATCCCTGGGGAAGAGTACTCTCGAGGAGATTTCCCGAAACATTACGAGAATCAAGCAAACAAGACGATTCTCAGTGGAGCAAACTCATGCCCAAAACTTAATCCTTTGTACAGAAACCGACTATGGCATGTAACTATACACATGCATCCATTATTTCTAGTCTAAAACACTAGGCAATCATTCTACACAGAAAATATTATGGGCATATAAACATAAGCATGTATTCATGATATTCAGTTCGAAATACAAGGTATAAAACACTTATCAGATCTACTAGGCGTGATGCAACTACTGAGAGGGGTGCTCGTTTCCACCCAACTGTAGGCTCAGTGACTCCAACTGGATTTACCACTAGCCACCCCCGAGCTAGACCACAATGCTTTGAGGTTCAGTCTCCTACTC
The DNA here is from genome assembly GCA_032191745.1 of Picea mariana. NCBI lineage: Eukaryota > Viridiplantae > Streptophyta > Pinopsida > Pinales > Pinaceae > Picea > Picea mariana. The sequence goes on along the minus strand of JASDQU010735978.1, from coordinate 524,982 downwards.
CTAGCTCAATGGAAGTCAAGGACGAAGGTTACTCTCCTTATCCTGATACAGAAAAATAATCCAATATGAAGGTTACTCTCCTTCTCCTAATACAGAAAAATAATCCAAGATGAAGGTTACTCTCCTTCTCTTGATACAGAAAAATAATCCAGGACGAAGGTTACTCTCCTTCTCCTGATACAAAAAAATAATCCAGGATGAAGGTTACTCTCCTTCTCCTGATATTCATAACTCCCTGCGTTTCCAGGGTTTTCTCCAGTTTTCTTCTGTGATCCCCATCGCACACGCTCCTCTTCCCCCTTACCACATTTCCTCTCTTTCCAATTTCTCTGCAAGGTTGCGTGTGGCGCGAATTTCATCATCCATGGTCAGGTCTGAGGGCTGTTACGGATGGGCGTTTCACCCCCATCCCCTCATTAATTCTTGACGAGCCTCCCCACCTACCAATCTGATGGGAAATCCATTCTGGGATCAGAGAGCTACTTTGGTTTTTGAGCAAGTATAAACCAGTACGGTACTGGCTCGGTGGAAGTTAATGCAACCATTCTAGGTCCCTTCCACCACCTCTCATTAGCCATCTTGGTCTCTTTTAGCACATCCCTCTCCTAGCAGTCATGCAACACATATCCATAACATAATTTACATTCATCGACCTTTTATGCAAAGGTCCGTCAAATCAAACATTCACATCTTTGAGTTTTCCATAGTTCTTGGCCAATATAGTTATTTTTATAGACTGGGGGAAACAGGGTGTTACTACTCCCCCGGATGAGGTGTTATATGCATCTACATGAAGCTTCCTTGCATAAATGAAGGCCATGCCACTTGGTGGCCCAAGCTCTAAGGGGAACATGTAGATGAAATTTAGCTTAAATACCTCTCTCCACTCATTAAGGTGACTACTACCCTCGAGCATGTGATGCAAAGGATGATAGATTCAAGTACTAGTGATAAGAAAGGGAGAAACAATCTTCTTATGCTAGTAGTTAATATGGAAAGTTTGTTTTGGGAGAAGAGAAGGGTTATTTTGATAGAGCAATGTATAATTTGGTCGCATTCTCACATCTTCTCTTGTTTGGTTTGGGAGCCCTCTTTCCATTCCCTCTGGTTGTCTCTGAGATTGTTCCACCCCTTATGTCGATCTGTGAGCTTCCTTACCACTCTCATACCTTTTGAAAAAGATAAAGTGCGAAGAATCTCTAGGACCTTTAGAATAATTGGGAAGCAACACGAAATTCTGTCATGCTCGGCTTGTGAAAGAGACAGTAAGTTTGGTAGCATGGAGGCCCAAACTGCAAATCCTCAACAAAATTTAGTTCCAGTAGAAGAGAGGAGGCATATAGTGCAAACTCCGGATGATGATATGGTTTTGGGGTATATGCTCGAATGGTACGAGCTAGAGGAAATGTTTGTTAAGGAAAATAATTGCATCCTTACGTAACTAGTTAATTAGTTAGTTTACTGTTACGGGAGTTGGTAACTCTATAACTTCTTATAACAATATTGTGTAACTGTACATGTTCATATTAATAGAATAGACATCAATAGTGTGGTGTGTTGCATCAATTATATCTCTTCTTAATCGTTTACATGGTATCAGAGCGGGTCTAGGTAGGATCCTAGAAATATAAAAGCTTCTTATTTGAGTTGAGAGAGAAAATCTGTGGGTTTAGTGAAAGGGTCGTATGTCTGTGTGCATGAAAGACCGACCGAGTTTCATTCAGTTGAAGAGCCACTGGTTTTGAGCTCGAATCTGATGGATATTGAGTGGAGGTTGTGTAAACCCTCGAGCAATTATAGTGTAAAGGTTGTGAAGATTGATGGTGGAATCGCTACGGTAAAGATATTGTTGAAGAATCGTTGAGAAAGGTTTGCCTGGAGATTTTACGCAACAAGAAAGGTAATGAAGAACATGGTTAGAAGTTGGTCCATGTTTTGTTGTGTTGGGATTGTTTGTTAGTTGCATGAAAAGTTGACATAATTCTTTATTTAAGATACTCTGCAAAATTATTCTTGGTGGATATATATATCAATCATGTAGGAAGTTTGTAATGATGGATAGATCTTTGCCATTCACGGGAGAGCCAAGGGTTTCTCTAGTCCTCCCAATTGAGATTTATTTGGTGGAAGAGAGCTGCCCATTTTTTTTTGAAGTGGAGAAGACAACAAATGGCTGTGTAAACCTCCATGAAAGAGAAGTTGGTGAAGGTACCCTTATTTTTTTGGGTTAATAATTTAATAATCTTAAAAAAATATCTAAAATTGCTTTTTGAAGGATATATTTTGAGAAGTCACCTTTTATGTTTTTGGTGGAGAAATATATATATTAAAAGGATTGGAAAACTTTTGAAATAGAAAAAGCTACACCATGTGAATACAAGTTAGTGAAGATATTTTAATTTTTTTTGTAGAATTATATATAATGGATGTATTTGCCTATATTCATGTTCATTAAAAAAGATTGATATTTGATGAAAGGTTTATGCTAAGGTGAAAATGGTGTAATTAGTCCATTTATGTTAATGTCAAAAGTGAATTAATGTCATGGAACATGGCAAAGGTTTGCATGTTAATGTAAAGATTTGTTAAAGTCTTTGGAATTATTATTGATGATATTTATATTTAGATTCGCGACCTCAAAATGAAGTTGATGTTATTTTGTTAGAATTTGCGACTCTAACAAATGACATGAGAATATGGAAATCCAAGACGAAGGTAAATTCAAGAGGAAAAAGAATGATGATGAGATTTATTTTGGCATTTATAAAGAAAGTTACAAAGAGAGAAGCAAGTTCAGTGAACCAAAGAAGCAGATTCTAGCCACGCCAACAAAGCCGATAGATGAAGAAGAGTCATCATGAAGAGAAAATTGAAGATCGAGGCTTCTAGGGAGAAGAAGACATAAGACAAGAGTATTGCCTCTTCTATTGTTGAAGAACAAGTATCGCTCACGCTGAGCCATTTTATGGACAATGTTTCTGCATTATTGAGCAGTAAAAACTGCATGCAGAAAACCTCACCCTGAGAAAGAAAGGAAATTAAAAATCTGCGAAGAAGAAAGATGGGCAGAGATATAAAGAAAAAGTGGAGAAGAGAATGCTACAAAATACAACTAAACTTTGGTTTTTTCATTCACTGACAAATATAAGAAGAAATGAAATGTTGTAATTTGAGGGGTGCATGTTTGGTTGTACCTAACACCCTAGTAGACATTCCAGTAAGTGTTTTGGTCTTCTTCTTTTTCTCCCAGTTGTAAGAAGTTTTAAATCTTGCCATAGGAAAGTTGTATTCCCCAAATTTTCTATAATCCATGATTGCATCAAGCATGTTATCGCACAATCTATACTTTCCCAAATCCCGAAGGCAAGTAAGATTAGATTGACGTAACATGGAGGTAACCCTATCATTGTCACCCCAATAGGGTACCTCTTTCTCTTTAGGAGGAGGAAAGCCTCACTCCAAGGGAGACGTCCCATGACCTAGTTGGTTGATGAAGGGAAAAAAGATATAGTGAAAACCCACCCCTCTCTCGAGGTCACTCAACAGAAGAAGTCACTTTGGCGAAGTTGAAAGGGACAAGGGAAAATGAAAATGGGTTTGTACCTACCCTTTACCAACGAAACATAAAAAGTTAGTAGCAAAAGTTATAATCAATGAATTCTTAAACAAATTATGTGTTGTATAAACAAGTTACTATACATTGAAAGTGAGATCACAATAGCAACAATATTGTATCTTGAAAGGTGCAAGTTATGATGACAAGGAAGAGATACAATAGTCTTGCAAACTTGATAATGGTTTGTCACTCACACTTTTCAAGATAAATACAAGTCAATGAATGAATTAAATGGTTTTCCAGAAAACATTAATTAATGATGATGATAGCAATAAAACCACTTCAGAAAAGTACCATAATAGAGCAATAAGACATTACTTCAATATCCAATTATTACGGTTTTCTTAGTACAAATGCCCAATGGTTTTATGGATGATTTTAGTGTTGTTAAGGGCTGCAACAATGGTTGTAACAAAATTTATGACAGAGGTAACACCTTCATAATTTTCACTCTAAAAAGACAATTAAACATACGTGAGGGGTTAGGTTCCTAACATGTCCTCCCCCTTAAAAATAACCTTGTCCTCAAGGATTGAGATGAAGAAATTGTTGTAGAATGGTAGCTAGTTCCCAAGTGGCATTTCCTGGAGTTGTATCGTTCCACTAGAATAACACTTCCTTGATGGTTCATTGACACATACGATGCTCACACTGGTCCAAAACTGCTTGTGGTTGTATCCAAATGGAGCCTTCTTTGTCCAACTTAGGAAGGTTGGTTTGAGTTTGGCACTTAGCTCCAATCACCTTCTTTAAGAAGGAAACATGAAAAATAGGATGGATCTTAGAATGATTGGGCAAAGCTAACTGATAGGCCACTTGTCCCACATGCTTGAGAACGGTATAAGGACCATAAAATTTGGGCGCCAGTTTCTAACAATGGTCAACCTTGAGGGAATTTTTCTTGTAAGGTTGCAGTCGAAGAAACACCTTATCCCCTTCTGCAAATTGACGTTCAAAGTGACCTTGATCTACTTGTTGCTTCATGCGATTCTAGGCCATGACCAAATTCTCTTTGAGGGTACAAAGGATAGCCTCTTAGACTGTAAGTGTTTGGTCAACCGGCTGGACCTTTGAGACACCCAGAAAATATGAAATAACTGAAGGTGTATTTTGTCCATATATTGCTTCAAAAGGATTCATTCGGGTAGTTCTATGGTAAGAAGTGTTGTACCACCATTCAACTAGTGGTAACCATTGAGCCCATTGGTTTTGCCTTTCCGAGGCAAAACACCTCAAATATGTTTCCAAACACTTGTTGAAAACTTCAGTTTGACCATAAGTCTGGGGATGATAAGGTGTGCTGAGATGAAATTAGGTGCCTTGTATCTTGAACAGTTCTTGCCAAAAATTACTGGTGAAAGTTGGGTTGCGATCAGTAAACAATAGAATGCGACATGCCATGAAGCTTGAAGACCTGATCCATGAAAAGTTGAACCACAATGGATGTTGTAAATGGGTGTCAAAGGGCACATAAATGAGCATACTTGGAAAGACGATCAACTTCCACCATGATGAATAATTTATTTCCTGATTTAGGTAAGCCGACAATAAAATCCATAGAGACATCCCGCCAAATAGCAGGTGGAATTAGAAGCGGTTGTAGTGTGCCAGGAAATTTGATTGTTTCTCCCTTTTTGCGTTGAAACACATCACATTCAGCCACAAAATTACAAACGTATTTTTTCATACCATCCCCAAAAAAAGAACCTTTGACCCAGTCATAGGTTTTAGTAAACCCGGAGTGCCTAGCGGTGGGTGTAGCATGAAGCTCAGAAAGTACCGTGGATTTAAGTTTTGACTATTTACTTAAATACAAATGGCCTTTGTATCGACCCTCATCATTGAGCCAAGATTACCCTGGGGAGAATAGAGAATTGGCCTGCAAATGTTCTATCAGATGCGAACTTTTGGGATTGTGTAGCCATTCCTGGCGAACAACTTGGAGCCAATCTGGTACAATGAAGGAGAGAGAAAAAGGGACCCTTCATCTTCATATTTTCTGGAAGTTCATTAGTAACCACATTGTCTTTTCCTTTCTTTTAAATGATTTCATAATCATATCCAAAGAGATTAGTCACCCATTTGTGTTGCTCTGGGGAGGAAAGGCGTTGTTCCAGAAAATACTTGAGACTTTGATGATCTATCTTAATTTGGAAGCGTTGCCCCAATATATAAGGGTGCCAAAGATCCACGACATGCATAATAGCCAACATTTCATTTTCATATATTGATTTGCCCAAATTTCGCTCTGACAATAGTTTGCTGGTAAAGGCCAAAGGTTGACCCTCTTGCATAAGGACGACGCCAATTCCTTTCCTGGAAGCATCACATTATAGGACAAAGGTCTTTGTGAAATCTGGAAGGGCCAGGAATGGACTGGTGCACATGGCCATCTTCAAGGTTTGAAAAGCCTGAGCAACTGTTAGAGTCCAAGTGAAAGAATTATTTTTAAGGAGAGTAGTGAGAGGTGTCGCAATATTTCCATAATTCTTAACAAACTTCCGATAATAACTTGTTAAACCCAGAAATCCATGAAAGCTTTTGAGATTCTTCGGGTGAGGCCAATCTTGCATAGCTTCAATCTTTTTAGGATCCACCCTGAGACCAGCCTTGCCAACAAGATGACCCAAGTACTCGACTTTTGAGGCCCCAAAAGTATATTTAGATTGTTTGAGGAAAAGTTGGTGTTGAGAGAGTAGATTTAGAACTCGATCCACATGAGTAAGATGGGTTGTCCAGGTTTTACTATAGATGAGGATATCATCAAAGAAAACTAAGACAAAATGACGGAGAAAAGGACAGAAGACATGATTCATGAGGCTTTGGAAAGTGGAGGGAGAATTACACAAGCCAAAGGGCATGACCAAAAACTCATAGTGGCCCTCATGAAGTCTAAATTCAGTCTTAGGAACGTCTTCCTTGTTCATATGGATCTGGTGGTAGCCATAACGAAGATCCAGTGTAGTAAAGAACTGGGTGCCACTCAATTCATCCAATAGGTCATCAATGATAGGAATGGGAAATTTGTCTTTAATGGTGAGTTTTTTGAGGGTGCAAAATTTAGGAAACATATGCCAAGAACCTTCTTTCTTAACGACCATGACCACAGAAGAAGAATAGGGGCTCGTACTAGGGCGGATAACACCTGCGTTGAGCAGTTCTTGAACATTTTTCTCAATTTCATTTTTTTGGGAAAAGGGGTGACGATAGGGATGAATATTGGGAGGAAGTCTTCCTGGGACAAGGGGAATGGAATGACAATGAAAACCATGGGAAGGAGGGAGTCCCTAGGGAGTGGAAAAAACCACTTGATGTTTAGAGAGGATGGATTGGAGGTCCTGCGACACAAAGGGTGTCTTAGTGGCTTGTATGGCATGAAGTTGGGAATTAATTCTAGAATGACCTTTTTTGAGTAGATTTTCTATGTGATGGGAACTGATGATCTCTGGGGAACCAACGATGATTCCTTGTAACTTATATTGTTGGCCCTCCTGGTTGAATTTCATGGTTAATTCCTTAAAATCCATGAGAATGGGATCCAAAGTCCTTAGCCATTCTACACCCAACACAATGTCACAACCACCCATGTCGATAGAAAACATATGAGATTTCAGGTGGTACTCACCAATTGGGAGACACACATTTTCACAACACCCTCCACATTTCATGGACCCGCCATTGGCAATCATGATTTGAAAATTATTGACGGCACATATATTGCAATTAGTTTTTTAGGCAATGCGGTGATGAATAAAATTATGGGTTCTTCCACTATCAACAAGAATGATGACCTTCCTATGCTTAATGTAACTAATTATCTTGAGGGTTTGGGGAGCAGAGAAGCCAGTGAGAGCATTTAGGGAAATGACTGGTTCTACTTTGGGAGGGTTTGAGGGAGGGGTCATGTCAGTGGGTTCAGGTGACACAGACACAAGGGGAGCCTCAACATCCTCTTCTGAAACATCCTCCGAGATGGCCATAAATTTTTTTTTGTTCCTTACACTTGTGCCCAGGAAAATATTTGTGATCAAAATTATAACAAAGGCCTTTGAGTTGGCGTTCATCCATTTCATCCCTGGTCAATTTCTAGATCTTTAGTGGAGTAGAAGGAGGAGTGGGAGTGACTGGTTTGGTGTGAGGAATAAAGGAGGGTTTTCGGTTTTCAGAAGAGACAACATGTTGTGTTTCCTTAGCTATTTTAGTAGTGTGCACCTAACTCTGAGGTCTGGCCATGAGGACATGGACACGAATCTCATCCTTGAGGCCACTGATAAAATATTCTCAGAAAAAAGCATCAGACATGAACTCTATACGAAAATCCAATTGCTCAAAAGCGACTATAAAGTCTTCCATTGTGCCAGATTGTTTCAACTTTGTCAAACGACCTAAATGGTTGGTGTCATTGTCAAAGAGTTCATAAATCTCTGCCACAAAGTGTGTCCAATCTACACACCCTTGGCGAGCATTTTTTCTCCATTGTCACCATTGCCAACATTCTTGATCTAGATGGAGAACACCATACCAAAGTTTGGCCAACTCATCCGTAATTCCATACAAAGAGAAATAATGTTCCATTTGAGTTACCCAGCCAGTGGGATCCGAGCATCAAATTTGGTCACATCCACATGCGGAAGGCGTAGGTCACACTGAAAGTGATGGGGCTAAAAATTCAGGGAATGAGAGGAAGTTTTAACTTCGATTTGCAAAGGTGGGTCAGATGAGGGAAGATCTGTAGGGATATGCAGTTTGGCGCAGATCATCATAGTGATGAATTCAAGCTGGGTAGAAATGTCTTGTTTGAAGTCTTGTTTGAGGTCCTCGATTGTGGCGGTGATGGAGGAATGCATGTTTTTATTGATGGTGGCAATATTGGCACTAAGCTTTCTCACTTCTTATTGGGTTTCTATGAAATTAGAGTGCAAGGTATTGAAGTGAGCTTCCAAGTCTTGGCTATGGGTGTGGGCCATGATGAAGAGGGGACATGAAAAGGGGCGGGTGGGATCACACAGAAAATGGGTTATGGGTGAAGTGTATCACAACGATCAAGGCGACAAGTTGAATCCAATGGGATAAAGCCCAAATAAGGGTGTTGGAAGGGGGTCGGGAAAAAAAAAATTGTTGAAAAATTATAGGTATGACTGCAATATGGGTGAAGAGAAAAATCCAATGGAATAGGTCTCAAATAATGGTGCCCAAATGCCCAACGAAATAGGTCTCAAATAAGAATACTGCAGTGATGAAATGCCCAAATACTTAACATGAAGAAATGTGTAGTAATTTCGCAACCTGAATGCAGGAGAGACAGTTGCGTGGCAATAGATCTTGTTTGTTTTGTTTCTATTTCCGTCCCAAAGGTTAGGGTATTCAAGGGTTCTACAGACAAGGGTTCACCCTGTGCTATAGCTCTCAGATATACGTGCAGGGTCCAACAATAGTACTCAACCCAATATCTCAGGGAACCAACTAAGGAGGCTAGACCATGCCCTTAGTCGTACTACCCGACTACCCAGGTACTAGAGATTATCTTCCCGAGTGTTGTTCTCGGTGGAACTATAGGAGTAATGCGGTCGATTGGTTTATCTATGGAGGACTTCAAGAGATCTAGGTTGATCTGTATACAAGTGTTGTCTGATGCTCTACCACTCGAAGGGGTACCAACATGGGTTACAAGGGTGGCCAATGGATGTGCGCTTAAGTACCAATTGTATTTCTCGAGTGTATGAATCCCTCACCACGGGTTTATGCGCATACCGACAGATCTTTATAGCTTAAAGACGCCATAATACATATCTACCCTAAAAAAAAATTATCCCACAATTTTCTACCGAGGAAGGTGCTCTGATACCACTTGTAATATTCCAGATATAAAATAGTATGTAGAACATAAATAATTAGCTAGTAATGGCAGATAAACAACAATATAACTAGAACAACACCACAATAATACCAAAATGATACCAGAATAAAACCAGAAGAGCACTTTGATTACTGAGAGCAATGTTCACTTGCCTCTTCAAGGGGAAAACCTCCAGCAGAGCAGAGCTCTATTACAATAATATCCAAGACAAAACTTCTCATACCCTCAACTCCTATTTATACTAAATACGTCTATCAAAAGAAAAATCGAGAGGAAGATCCTTCTAGAAGCAGAAGCTTCTATTAGGTCTTCTTACATTGGACGTGTTCTTCCTTATTGCTAGGCCTTATTAATATTGGCCTTTATTATATGGAAATATATTATTCTACCTACGTGAGGGGTTAGGTTCCTAACAGAACTAGTGAAACTGATGAAGAAACCGGAAAAGGAAACATCCACCTACCACAAAAGAGAGAGACGCCACACCCACAACGTCGTGAAGAAACCAAAACGACCCTAGATTCATCGCAAAAAAAACCTCATAAGCCAAAGCAAGAGCTACTTAAGCAATACCAGTACCAAGGCAGAACAAAAGTAGGATGAGAGAAAAATATCCCAAAGATCGGGCATGAGAACAAAAGATCCGGGCACAAGAGCACCAGATCGAGGGATGCAAACCCCAGATCTGAGAGAAAAACTTCGGCCACAACCTAGATGACACCAACAGTCATAGAGAAAAAGCTTAAGGAAGCCCTGGCCAACACAAAAACATGAGTGATCCCGCAATAGACTGAATCCCACCAGGAACGAGAGAGGGGGCACCAAATATGAACACATAAGCACCAGATCTAACAAGCAACAACATCCACATCCCACCACAAGAAGGAAACACATAGAAAAACCACTTGCATCACCAACCAGAGCCGCACCAAGAGACAATCACCAGGTCCGCACCCAGATAAGAGAGCTCCGACACCAAAAAAAAAAATAAACCTCCTCCACTCAAAAAATAAACCTCCTCCACTCATATGGCTTCGTTCTAAACGATTTTTTCTAAAACGTGACAAATTCAGCATTGTTTAACTTTGCAAAATTTGAATCAATCTATAAACCAATTTTTCTATGACTGTAGTGCACGAAATTAGAATTTGTGAGAAATTACTCTCTGGATTTGACAATTTTTAATAATGAATTTCTCTGGGTTTCAGACAAATGTAATCGAAAGGAGATGGAGAGTGAATGCGCTTATTCCACGGGCTAAGCCGGTGTTGTGTCCTTCGTTGGTAGACGGTGGAGTGCGAAAGTGGACATAATGGTGGACGTGGCCCAAGTTTTACAATTAATTTTACAGTTTATTTGTTAGAATGTGTTATTTTTACTTGTGTTACTTGTCTTAGATTAATTTGTGAGGAGCTTGTCAATTATTATTATGAATTAAAAAAGGAATATTTAAATGAGTGGTTTGATCCTATAGTTTAGGAAACCGTTAAATAGTTGAGTGTGAGAAAGATTTTTTTTACAAAGTTTCTTAGTTTGGTGTGTAAAAAAGATATTTTTTCAAATAGATTGATTATGTGGTTAAGATAGTGTAACTATGTTTAGATAAGTTTGATGTATATAAATTTCCTATGGGATTGTAAAAAATACCAAATAATTTTATATGCACCAATGTCTACTCTCCAATATCTTAATTTAGTATCAGAACAAGAACAATAATAGTGGGCTTGACTTCCTCACGGGAGAGCCCAAGGAAATGAAAGGCGTGATAGATTAACATAGAGAGAGTATGCTTAAGTTGCAGAAGTTGTTGTTAGTTCCTGATTGCTGGAATTATTTGATGGCTCTACAGGGTGTGTGTGAAAATTTGTTGTAGAGTGTGCCATGTGAATGCATAAATTTCATTTCTTTTGTTGATGCTGGGTTACATCGAGTTCCAGAGGAATGCAGAGACAAGGTTGTATCCCAGAGGCAAATCCTTTGAGACATTCGGCCTGGCAGCCGATGAGACCAAGAAGGACCGGTTGAAGTTGGCAGAGATTAAGCACGCTCGTCTGGCTATGGTGGCCTTCCTAAGGCCATTGTGACTAGCAAAGGTTTTCTCACCCTCTTCGTTGAAGTTTTTGGGCAAGAAATAGAGCGTCCGTCTCTTATTCAGAGCATTGGTTTTTCCCCTGCAAATTTTCTAGTACTGTTGTATTGTGGATCTACGTGCTTGCGTGGAGAAGCTGTAGATCTTGGTTGCACCCGCACACTTGTCGGTGAAGTGCTTGACGTCGTGGAGCCGGAGATCCACGCGGAGGTCGAGGATTCGAATCCAAAGAGGTCGAGAGTTCGAATCCGAAGGCCCTTGACATGGTCGAGGACGAGGACGATAACCTTGGGGAAGGTCCGAGGCCCCCAGCCTTAGAAAGGAGTCGCTCATTCGACCGATCTCTGACCTAACAGGGGAAGTTCTCTACTGAACGGATAGCGTCGGCCAATAATCTCAGACGGTGAAATCTCTGAATCCGAGTCAAGAAAGAGGAAATGGCGGAATCCCTCTGGCGCCCAGCAAGGGCGATGAGCGCACAGACGCCATGTAATCCGAAGCCGTCGCTGTTTTGCTGTTTTTGGCAGTGTTGAGGCTCGTTTTCTCCCGAGAGCTGTTTACCTACAAGGATATATACATCACTCTGGATGTGTAGGCCGTTCTGAGAGTTGCACGGGGGGAAGAAACTCTCGAGATGAAACCTTGGTATATCCCACTGGTTCACAAAGATGCAATGAAGAGCAACTTCAGAATTTGTTGTCTATGGTGGATCTACTAGGAGTGAGTACATATTTATTGGGAATAGCCTACTGGATTCCTTTAAGTACAATTAATTATTTGAGGTTGATGTTAAAAACTATTTTATATGATTAACTTAATTTCGTCCAATTTAAAGGACTTTCTTGAGTTATTTAACACTACCTACGCTTCATTGTCGTTCACTTTGCTGTTTGGGGATCATTTTTGTAGCTGATTCTATGCCTATCATCTCATCTTTTCCCCGATGGAATTGTATCTTCATCGCCTTCTTCCTTCCCTGCCTCCACACCTATTCTTCCTTCTCCTTAGCGCCTGCTGTGCTTCTCTATTCCCCTGCTCTTCATGCTTGGACGTGGACGTGCAATACCAGTATTGCCAAAATACTAATAAATGTGGGACTATGAATATATCGTATCCTTTCGGTGTAGGGAAGCATGGATGTGGTCTCCCTAGCTTTCAGATCGACTGTGTGCAGAACTTAACTCTAGTCATCCCAATTCAGGGCCAGAATTACACAATACTATTTTTTGACTACTATAGTAAGATCTTCTATATTGTGAGGGGCGAGAAGTGCAATTTCTTAGATGATCCCATTGACAAGCAGATACCGCCTCCAGAACGTACAGACACCGCTTTCAGAATTGCTGAACAGAACAGGACCCTGAACGTTTACAAGTGTAATGAACAGGGTCAATTGAACCACTCAAGCATGTTTAAGGGGATTCAATGTAATGCTAGTGTCTATTACAGCTTGTACGAGAATAGTAGTTTGATTCCGGGATGCTCTAAGGCACATGTAACAGTTGTTGTGGGAATAATGCAATCTGATTACAATGATAAAAAGAGAGATGAAAGCTGTAGATCATGTGAAGCAAGTCATGGGATATGTGGTTACCGTTACAACACTTCGGATTCAACTGCGCCGTTCGTGTGTTATTGCAAGGATGGACCCAGTACGGACAAATGCCCCGGCCGCCGCGGTATGCTCTATTTTAAATTTTCGCAAAACTACTTGGAACTGCTAGTACTTCAGTTAAGATGTTATGAATTTATTCATTGACACCCAAGAAATAGGGTTGTTATAGCTACAAGTATATGGCCAATCTTCATCCCTAATATTCATATCAATGGTTGAGCTAATCTCAAAAACATCTAAAACAAGAAGATATTATTGTATGTATATGTGAATCCTTCCCGTTACTTACGATAGTTTTGTTATGGCCGCGTTACAGGTCGCCGAACAGCCATTATAATAGGTAAATTTATGATTTCTTTCTATTCTGTTTCTCCGCTTTAACCCTACGGTGAATCGGTTTCCATTGTTCTATTCGGGGTTGGACGAAGATCACATTGATATCAATCTCTTCATTCCACCGCAGGTTGCTCTGTTGGAGGAGCTGCAGCTGCGCTGCTAGCGGTACTGTCCTTAGCTTATTGTCTGAAGAACAGAAAACCTCCTACTAGCAGGAGTCTTCCTAGACATTTGCCTGGGGGCGAGATGGACTATTTGCCAATATTTTCTTACGAAGCACTTCGTCAGGCTACAAATTGCTTCCACGAGGAGAACGAACTTGGGGTTGGAGGGTTCGGGTCGGTCTATCTGGGTAAACTTTGCGACGGACGAACTGTTGCCGTAAAGAGACTTTATCAGGATAACTCTAAGAGACTCGAGCAGTTCATCAACGAGGTGAAGATATTTTCGACCTTGAATCATCCACACGTCGTTCGTCTTTATGGCTGCACCCCTGCCGACAGTCCAGAGCTGCTGCTCGTATACGAATTTGTCCCAAATGGGACCCTGGCCGATCATCTTCATGGCGATCGCAAAAACCCMAAGGGATTACCATGGAAGACTCGCTTGAACATTGCTATTCAAACTGCCCAGGCCTTGGCTTTCCTTCACGCCCTTGATCCGCCTATATTCCACAGAGATGTAAAATCCTCTAATATTCTCTTGGACGAGAATTTGGATGTCAAATTGGCTGATTTTGGGCTTTCCAGGCTTGTTCCTGTGGATGCCTCACATGTCACTACAATCCCACAAGGCACACCAGGGTATGTTGACCCAGAGTACTATCAGTGCTATCAGCTGACTGAGAAATCCGATGTCTACAGCTTCGGGGTCGTTTTGGTGGAGATCATCTCTGCCAAATTAGCGATGGACATAAATCGGAACAGAAGGGAAATCAACCTTGCTAACTTGGCGATAACGAAGATTCAGGAAGGGGATTTGTATGAACTAGTGGATCCGAAGCTGGAGATTGAAGTAAATCACGAGGTGAAGGTAATGGTAAGTGCAGTAGCAAAATTGGCCATCAGATGCGTGGCGTCAGAGAGGGATGACAGACCGGATATGGAGGAAGTTGTTGGTGAGCTTCAGAAAATCAGGCATTCGAGTGGAGAACAGTTGAGATCGTTTTCCAACATCAAAGAGCCCAACACAGCGCCGTTATCTCCGTTGTCTGTGCAGGACAAGTGGCCCAGTATAAGCTCCACTCCAAACATCAGTGCATAAACTTTTCAGTATAGTTTAATCTGCAACTTTCCGCTTTACGGATATACACTCCCAGATTTAATATTCGAATCTAATTATCGTTTTTATATTTTGTAATGTTTAATCGCTTTTATTTGAATTAATGAGAGTTTAAAATCTTATCTTTAATATTTAAATGGATTAGTTTTAGAACAAGGCCAATTAGCATTGCCAACTGTAACATTAGACAATGTTCGCGTCTATCTCTAGAGTTATGTGGTTACATGAATCGTGGCCAGGGTAAATTAGTTTTCATTTACAATTAAAAAAAAAAAAATTAGTATTTTTTTAAAATATAAAAATTATTATGGTAAATATCTAAGAGTTGTGATTTAATAATATTTATATGTGAGATTTTTTCAACATACTTTATAAATAAGTTAAATTTTGATTATAAATTCGATCTGTTTGTTTATATTTTTTCATGAATATCCATTATAAAAAGTTATTATAAATTTAACTTGTTTGATTATATTTTTTCAATATTTAATATTAATTATGAAAATTTAAAATTAGAAATAAAATTTAATAAATAAATTTTTAAAATTTAAAATTAGAAACGAAATATAATAGATAAATTGTAAGACCGTGTATCTGTCAAATATAGTGAGAAATCCTACAAACCTGCTACCGAAGTAAAAGAAAATGCTTATTAAAACTAGAAAATGCTTATTAAAACTGACAGGTGGATTGGATTTCCCATTCCTAAACTACTTAAAACCCGTTAAGCATATAAAATTATAAAATTATCTTAAATGGAATTGGAATTTGAATTTGAGAGTTGGGTTTGTAAGTGGATAAAAGGAACTTTACCACAATTCTTACCCCATTCCACGTTAATCTTTTCTCTAATTGTACTCACTGCAGATGAACCCACTCCACATTTACTTTTTCTCGGTTGTAACTAATTCGGCTAGAATCACATTTATAATGACATAAATACCTTTTTTTTACTCTTTGTTGACTGATTTACTCTTTGTTGACTGATTTAGATCACAATAGTAATATGAATGGTATGGTAGAGTTTGGGGTTTGGAATTTGGAATGATGTAATATGGTATGGTATAGTTTGGGGTTTATAAATTTTTTTATAATATTATTAAAGTAAATTTATTTAATATTAAATAAATATGTTAAATCATTTAATTTTTAATTTATTATGTATTTATAGGGATCAAATTTTTATAGATGTAAATATTTTTTTAAGATTAAAAGTTTTCATTTTATGGATTTAATTAAGATGGATTTATGTTGATTGCTAATACATTTTGATTTTTTTTTATGGATTTTATTCTCATCAATTTATAGAGCTTTCAATCCTAATAACTTCTATTCTTCGTTGTTCTTGGGATTTTTACCACTTCACCCATAATGACCTTTTGGTCTTGCTATTTTTATTTAAGTTCAACCTTCTTCACTTTTTGATTCACAAAGATTACTTTACACACAGAGGATCTTCTCTATAATTGCTATTTGGACCCTATAATGATCTTTTGGTCTTGTCATTCTTATTTAATTTCCAATCTTCTTCATTATATATATATATATACATATATATATATATATATATATATATAATTGATATTGAAATATTTTAGTTAAGGTGGATATTAAAATAATGAATTTATGGTCGATATTGAAATATTTTATTTATGTCCTACATTGAAATATTTTTTGGTTATTAATATAGTTTTAAATACCATGTGTCAATTCCAAGTTGAGCATGGAAGGAATTACACTTCTCCCTCATACTCCACTATAGAAAGTGTCTCTCATACAATAAAATAAATGAATTCAATTGTATGATTGGTTGAATTCCTTATAGATGATTTCAGTTTTAGTATAATATTTTTTATATTAATTTTACAATAGTGATGAAAAGATTCATTGCAAAAAAATATATGATTAGAGTATGTTATTGAAGAATATGCAAATGAATCATGAGAAAGATGATCGAGGAAGAAGTTAGAAATTTAGTAAGTTTATTTTTGGAGGAATCCTACTAAAAAGAGTTTTAATCTACAAATTGTTTTAAGTATGAGTGCATAGTTTTAGATCATTGTATCAAAGGTGGAATTCCATGCAAAGTCATTGATCAAGTATATAGATGGTTGAGATCCTCTTCTATATGGATCAAAGTGACAATTTCGTGTTGTTAGAGATATGCTAAAATCAAAGTCACATGATTCTATTTGTGACCCAGTTGTACAGTTCTAAAGTTTGGTTGCAATATAATCTTGTCTCACTACCCTAGTCTATTATCCTTTATTTCAAACACACATACACTGGTATGAATTTGAGCCTTAATGGTGTGTGACAAATGGAAGTCCAACAATAACAAAATGTCAATTTTTCACTCTATCTCTTCCTCTTTCCATATGGATTTATGAGCGGAACAAAAAGAATAACACATTGAATACAATAACATAGAGATACTGAGAACAAAAACAAATATCATGAGAACAATAACTTCTACTGAATAAATAAAATAGGTTGAAACTGTAAAACTGCAAAACTGAAAACAACTTGCTCGAATGGTGGTGGTTATCTATGAGAAGAGATGTGGCTGCTACGTGCATCCATCTGAGAAGAATGATTACAATGAGGCTTGAGAGGACTTTCTAACATTATTCATGACTACGAAAACCCTAGAAATCCAAAAACCTAACCCTAGGAGATGAAACACCAAAAGTTATGTGGGCCCCGATGGGTAAGTTGGTAACTCAACTTCCTAGGGTCGTAACTTTTGCACACGACCTCCATTTTAGGCGCGCGATAGCCCATTGAAAAGGTATTTTTGAAAACTACACATTATGTCGTCAAACTTTGATTTCACCTACAGTTTGACTATGACAAGCCAAAATAACAATGTTTAGGGACTCAAAACTACCCTTGAAGTACAGAAAGGCGTACTGACATGAAAGCATCCAAAATAAGCCAGTTGGATTAGGTGGGCAACCACCAATATCCACCTAGAAGTTGTGTAGGGCTTCAGATAGCCTTGGAAGTGTAGAACCCACAATTACAAAGAATTACAGAAGAGCGTGTTGAACTAAAAATTGTCAAGAGGAGAATGTTGGAATAGGTGGGTGGTCACCAATATCCACCTGGATCAGTCCTCCCCCTTAGGAAGAAATGGTCTCCATTGTGTTGAGTTCCCCCATCAGGTGAGGAAACTTCTACTGAAATTGGCCCCGGGTGAGCCACTTGCCTTGGTGTAGGAGTTGCCCTGCTTTGACAACCCGATAAAGCTGGATCTTCTACTGTCGATTTCCCTTGACCTGTGTGTCCACTATCTGATCAGTGGATGCATGTTCCATGCAATTAGGGTTGAGCTATATTGGTGTCAATTGTTCTGCGATCTCTAAGGTGTCTAATAATGGTGGAAAATATGGTCGAAGGAGGTCCACAATGAACATTGGGTGCAAGCCAAGGAAGGGTGGAGTGTTGAGCTCAAAATAATTGCTACCCACAACCTTGGTGATAGTGTAAGGCCCATAGAGAAGTGGGAAGAGCTTCCGATGGGTCCATGTAAGGCGCTCTTTCTGCAAATGTAACCAGACCTTGTCTCCCACCTGAAACGGGTGTGGTACCTAGTGTTGATCATGGTGCTGCTTGTACTTAGCATTGGATTTCTACAAAATCTCATGGACCTGTTGGTGGATGTGTTGAATCCTCTCAATGAATCTGGTGGCTTTTTCAGCCTTAGATTGAACATGGGAAGATTATTCCTGTGTGGTTGCAAGAGGTAGTGCAACATCAATGGGACCCAAGGGTTGGAATCTCAACCCCACCTGAAATGGGCTATGACCGGTGGAGCTATGGAGAACCATATTGTAGTTCTGTTGAACATAGGGAAGACTCTCATCCCATGTACACAAATGCTTAGAGTTGTACATGTGCAGGATGTGCAAAATCATCTGATTGATGACCTTTGTCTGACCATCGGTTTGGGGGTGGAAAGTAGTGGATTTAGTGATCTTGGTGTCCAACAATGACCAGAAAATCGACCAAAATGTATTGAGGAACATGATGTCCCGATCTGAGGTGATGGTCTGTGGTATCCCAAAATGGACCTACACACGTTTGAAGAAGATCTTGGCAATATCTACCACTGTGATTCTCTTCTTGTAGGCTATGATAATGACCATCTTCGAAAACCAATCAACCACCACAAATACACAATCATTGTCGTGATTGGTGTATGAAAGGCCAGACATGTAATCCATCAAGATGGATTCCCAAGGCCTCTCGGGAGTAGGAAGAGGGGTGTATAAGCCTTAATTATTGATGGTTGGATTGGCAATGGCATAGGAAATGCAAGATATGATATACTTGCTGACGTATTGTTGAATTTTTGGACAATAAAAATGTTTCTGTAGAACGACCACAGTTTTCTCCATGCCAAAATGTCCCGCCATTCCACTGTAGTGAGCCTCCCAAATCATCTTTTCACTCTCACTTGTGGGAACACAGAGGTGGCCCAGATGGCATAACAATCCATCCTAGGTGTGAAAATTGTTGACATTCTCTCTTGTACCCAAGAGCTGATAGGTGGTGAAAAAGTTAGGGTCACGCTAATAAAGTTGGGGCCACTCATATGCCTCATGCCCAAAGGAATGGAGCACTATGGTGAGGGTAGAAACGAGAGGGGGAATGAGGCAGTCAACGACATGATTTGTGCTCCCTGTTTTATACTTGATGTTGAGATGGAACTGTTGTAGGTATCTGGACCACTTTTGATGGCGGTCATTCTACAACTTCCCCTGTGTCTATATGAACTGTAGAGGCTTGTGATCAGTGTGGATGATTGTCTCCTTTCCTAGAATGTAATGTTTCCATTGACGACAAACTTTCACAATGAAATAAATTTCTTTGTCATAGGTGGGGTATTTTAAGACAGTGTCTAAGAGTGTCTCACTATGGTATGCTACTAGATGACCATGCTAAGTGAGAACTACACCTACAACATAGTCGAAGGAATTAGTCTCAATCTCGAATGGTTGTTGCAGATCAGGTAAGGAGAGTATTGGAGTTGAGCACAAGCGATGCTTCAGATCATCAAATTATTTTTGTTGTGCCTAATCCCATGTAAAATTTCCCTTTCCACCGCCCTTGGTTACTTGGCTTAGGGACCATGCAATATGGGATAATTCCAACACGAACCTTCGGTAGAAGTTGGCAAGTCCCAAGAAGCTCTGAAGTTTGCTTAGTGTGGTCAGGGCTGGCTAGTAACAAATGACTTGTATCTTAGCTCGATCCACATGTACCCCATGTTCATCAACAATGTAGCTCAAGTATTGGACCCTCTTCATGCCAAAGGATCATTTTTCCAAGTTTGCATATAGTTTTTGCTGCCGCAGAGTGCCCAAAACCTGTTGAATATGCTACATGTGCTCGTCCCAAGTTTTGTTGAAGATGAGGATGTTATCCAGATATACCACCACAAAAGAGCAGGTGAAGGGTCTCAATACATCATCCATCAATCTCATGAAAGTTGTTGGTGCATTTGTTAAGCCAAAGGGCATGACCAACCATTCAAAGAGACCTTATTTAGATTTGAAAGTTGTCTTCCATACATCAGTTGGTTCAATGGGAACCTCATGGTAGCCAGACTTTAGATCAATATTCTTGAATAAATTTTCCCCCTTGAGTTGGTCAAGAAGGTCATCAATTTGGATAATTGGGTACCATTTCCTGACTGTGATTTTGTTTAATGCTCTGAAATCAATGCAGAGCCGCCAAGTCTCTTATTTCTTCTGCACCAGCACAATTAGGCTTCTGCAAGGGAAGGAGTTGGGTCGAATGTGCCCCTTTTGAAGCATCTCTTCGATCTAGTGCTTGATTTCGTCATTTTCCATCAGTGAGCGACGATAGACTGGTACATTATGATTATATTGCAAAGAGAGGCTCTATGTATAGTTCACTCATGTGAAAGAAACCTTCTTCTTACTACGAGCACAGATCACAAAGAAGATGAACTTCCCGGTCTCTGAAATGACCTTACTGCATTACTTAGTAGAGATTAAAGAAATAGTAGTAGGTGGCGCTACCTCTGGTATCATGTACAATTGTCTTCCCAAATTAATAATAACACTGTGGAGTCTAGACTCATACAAAACATGTTGCTTCCACAAATATGGCTAGGATAAAAGAACATCACGAAATTTAAGGGGAGCAATATCACACAATACCTCGTCTTTGAAGGGCTTGATGTTGTAGGGAAGACGACACTGTTTCCTAACGTGGAGATCTCGTCCTTAGTGAAGCCAATTGATGGTGTAGGGTTGCGGGTGCGGTGTTATCAATAGGTCCAGACGGTTGATGACCTTTGCTGAAATTAGGTTCTTATGACTGTCCCTATCGACAATGAAATGCAGCAGACTCCCCTTTACCCACATCCGTGAGTGAAATAGGTGTTCCCCTTCCTCTGGTTCGCTTGGTTTGACTTTGGTGGTAGCGATAGTGGAACTGGTTTCAACATCGATGATCTGCCTCCCACTTTCTAGATTCGATTCAGAGTCTGAATCTGCCTCTGACTCGGAAGCTTTCAACTTGACTACCAGTGACTTCTTGGAGCAAAATTCTTCGGTGTTGTGCCAAGGGATTTTATGGTATTCGCAACATTTTCTTGTGTCCTTTGACTTCTCATTACCCTTCTTGGGTTGTGGCTTGGACTGGTTGTCCTAAGAGAGACCATATTTTCTTTGTCCCTTTTTTTGTGGGTTGGGGGCACCTTTGCCCTGCTTCGACTATGAGGAGTATGCAGATCCAAACTCTCGCCTCTTCTGCTTAAATTTCTGCTCGATCTTGATATCATATCTATAATCCACACCTAATGATGCAATGTCTAGAAACTCCATTTTTGTTTGAATGTATCTATGCAAACAACCACATTATTTAAGCAACATATGTCATTCAACGTCTTTGATACCCAATTTGGTGCACAAGGTATGGAAAATATTGGTGAAATATATTATTGTCTGGCAGGGATGATTTTAA
This sequence comes from Picea mariana, assembly GCA_032191745.1. NCBI lineage: Eukaryota > Viridiplantae > Streptophyta > Pinopsida > Pinales > Pinaceae > Picea > Picea mariana. Next base: position 503,186 of record JASDQU010735978.1, on the reverse strand, counting down.
GGATGGAAATTTATTTTAAAATGTAGAAACCTTGGCGAATCTTAATAATCCTTCATATGCCAACTATAAATGTTTCGCGATATTTTTGTAAAAATATTCAAATTTCTAAGGATTCTATAGTTTGTATAACATTTTGGAGATTTTTAAGGTAAAATAATTTTATCCTATAGAATTTGGATGAATCATTTTTAGAATAGCGACTCTTTTTTTGGGAAAAACCATGGAAATTATCCCATGAGATAAATTTAGCCTCTAATGCCTGGTCCCTTTCCTGACGTAGCGTGGTCCATCTTGTGTACTGGTCCTCATATCTTCCAACAAGGTACTATTGTTCTTTAATGGCATCCCTGAAGGAATCCCATGTGGGGGAGACCACAAATATTGCAGATTCCTCTATGGCCCTTTACTCAGAGTAAGTATCCCACCAGTCCTTAACATGGGGGATGACCTTGAGGAGTGCAAAAGTAATATTTTCCCTTTCGGAAAAATTATGGACCGAAAAATACTCTTTGAGCATATTTAGCCATTTATCTACAACATTTGCATCTATCAGTCCTTCAAATAATGGAATATCAAAATTTAATTGTACCTTTAAGGGGGTTGCATGGTCGCTTGATGAAGATGTGTTATAATTGTGTTGAACCTGCACCAAATATATCTAGCTAGGAATTGACATACACAGTTATAGATAAAATAGAAGAAAAGAAAAGTAGGAGAGAAAGAATGGAAGAATTCTCATTAACCAAATCAATGAATGTTAATTTACACATGATATACTCTTTACAACTCAACCAATGCACACTGGAGGAGAATCCAATGCACCATAGTGGTGTTCTAGAATGATATGGACACACACTAGAAGTTACGAGAGTAAACTTCCACCTAGTCTAGTCTCTCGGGCAGTTACGGGAGTGAACTGCCACCTAACCGAGTTAACTAGTCTATTAGTCTTCAGTTAACTGACTGAAACAGAGTGAAGTGGGGAGGAGATTAGGGAATCATGGGTAATGCGTTAGTCTGGTGATGATCCCAAGGAAAATTCACATCAGTTGGTGATGATCCCAATGTTGCATGGTGATAATCCCAATGTAGCATCTAGACTCCACTCAACTGATCAAACTGAAGTGAAAACTGAAGAGAATATTCTCCTTAGAGGAATATTCTTCCTAAAATATAGGAGAGTCAATAATGACTAATAAACATAGGAAAAACCTTAGGAAAATAAATCCTAGGTGTGTGTGAAGTAACTCCAACACCCCCCCTGAACATCACTAAGGTGAAAATAAGAATGGGTCCCGAAAACAAGGCCATGTTATTTACCCAAATACAAAAGATACATTGAAATAAAGAGAGGAAAGAGGGAAAACCTCATGGGAACCCCCCCCATCAAAGTACAATGTATGTAAAAAGAAGAACTAACAATTGCTAGGAAATCGTGTCCTTCACTCCAAGACGACTGCACAGAGAATGGAACTTCTGCTCAGTGAAGGTCTTGGTGAAGATGTCTGTCATCTGTTCTGCTGAAGGATAGAATTGAAGTTCAATGATCCCCTCGTGTACTAAGTCCTGGATGTAGTTCATGTGGATCTCGATGTGCTTCATCTGTTGCCTTTAAACTGGATCTTTGTAGAACTTTAGAGTGCTCTGGTTGTCACACCAAATGACGATCGACTGATGATATTGAATGCCCATCTCAGTGAAAAAATGTTCTAGCCACATAGCCTGAATGGTTATGTTAACTACCCCTCTGTACTCTGCCTCAGTTGAAGATAGAGAAATGGAAGCCTACTTCTTGCTTGACCAACAGATAGGCCCAGAACCAAGACTGAGTGAGTAACCAGATGTGGACTTGCAATCAATGTTATCGCTAGCCTAGTCAGAATCAATGATCTTGATGAGGTACAATGTAGAGTCTGTTGAATAATGAATCCCAAAGGTGATGGTTCCCTGTACATATCGAAGGATACACTTTGCAACCTTCCAATGTAGCTCATGCGGGTCCTGCATGAACCTGGAGACTGTGCCAACTGCATAGGATAGGTTTGGTCTGGAGTGTGTGAGATACAAAAATATCCCCACTAGATTTATGTACAGTGTGTTGTCAACCAGTGGAGTTTCCCCACCATCCTCAAGTCTAAAACCTAATAGGAAAGGATTCGAGGCACAGTTGTAATCTATCATGTAAAATCTCTCAAGGATATCTCATGCATACCTTTCCTGAGATAGTTTGATGCCTGATGCATCCTGACTGATATCGAGTCCAAGGAAGAAATGTAGCGGACCCATGTCCTTCATCAATAACCTCTCATGTAGAATCCTCTTGACTGCAACAATCACCAAAGTGGAGCAACCAGTGATAAAAAAATCATCAAAATACATAACTAGGAGTAGAAGTGACTCAACCGTCCCGAGCATATCAAAATTCAGGTATGATTTACAATGTACAAAGTTCTGTGACAACAGGTAGGATTCCATCTTGCCATACCATGCCCTTAGAGCCTGCTTGAGGCCATAAATATATTTCTTTAGTCGACAGACCAAAGATGAATCTTGCATAAATTCCTGGGGATGCTCCATATAGATCTCCTTAGAGAGATCGTTGTGAATAAATGCATTCTTCATGTCCATATGATGGACTTCCCATCCCTTGGCTGCTGCAATGTCAAGTGCCAAATGTATGGAATCCATCTTCGCTACTAGAAAGAAGGCATCATCATAGTCAATGTCATGCACCTCTTGAAAGCCTTTAGAAGCTATCATGGTTTTGTATCTGCTAATCTTTCCATCCACTGTGATCTTGGTCCTATAGACCCATATACACCTGACAAGTTTCCTTCCAAAAGTAAGGGGAACCAGATCCCAAGTTTGTTTCTCGAGCAGGGAGTTGTACTCCTCCTGCATGGCAGATTCCCAAAAGGGATTTCCAGCAGCCTTGCCATAAGACCGTGGATTTGAAGACTGAACCAAGAAAATATTTCTGGGTGGAAATGGTTTAGTGGAAGTGAGTGCAAGAGGAGGCTCCTCGAAATCATATCGAGTCCTCCTAGTATCAGTTGGATCACCAACAAGATCCTCTGCATCTTGAAGAGTAGTCTGGCCCACTTTGGCCTCTACTCTGGCTCTAGATCTGCATCTGGATGCACTGACTCTGCATTTGAATGTATTGAATCTATATCTGGATCATTTGAATCATCTGTATTAGAACTCTCATATGAATAAGAGTCGGAATGTGCATAGTCATCATCTCTAACAGGTGGAAGAACAAATATGTTTGCATGCAGTTGATGAGGTACATGCGAGACACTTTCCTCAAATTGGACACTATGCTCAATGATGAGTCGGTCTGAGGAAATATCAATGAGTCTGTATCCCTTCACACCATCGGGGTATCCTGTTAGAAAAACAAGACCGCGGAGCATTAAAACAAAACAAATGCAGAAAAAAAACACAGAAGACACACAATACAAGAGAGACACAGATTTACGTGGTTCACCCAGTGTGGGTTACGTCCACCAGAGAAATTGCCAGGTCCTTCCTTTATTATTATCCAACAAATGAAGGGATACAACCTACAACAAAACCTGCTGTAACTTCCTCTTCTTTCTCTCACAGTCTCCTCTCTTAGAATACAATATTCACCATCAATCATAGCTGCAATACATTTCCCTCATAAAAGAGGTTTTCCTTCTAGGGAAAAAACCCTAACATAATCTCTACCATTAGATCTGTGACCTTATAATGAACGGTCCAGATTTACAATGAATTTACAATATACTTTTATAAGGCAATTTTTTCTTCGGGGGCTTCGCCCCCGAACCCCCGCTGGGGGCCCGCTTGCCCCCAGACCCCCCAGCCAGGGGGATAGGTCCCCCAGACCCCACAGAGGGGGTACCCCCCCCTGCACTCCCCCACGTGGAAGAGTGTACATACTTCTGGGGTGTAAATACTTCATGGGGTATAAACACGGCTGAAAGTAAAAGACCTATAAATCAGGAAGATAATCGGGCTCCACAACCAACATATCCAACAAAGATACACTCTTTTCTCTATGGATCAAGTGCCTTCCTCTTCTAAGAGGGAATCATGGCTCATGCACGTGAACCAAAAATGTGGAAGTGGGTCACTTCCGGTTTGGGGCCGCCTCAAGCCTCGTAAGGGGTCTTATCCTTGATAGATCTATGGGGAGATCTATTTTGGATGTAGGTTGCACAATTAAGTGCTTCAACCCATAATATTTGTGGAAGTGACTTTGCATGTAGCATGCAAGATGCCATCTCTTTTAGAGATCTATTTTTTCGCTCATCAACTCCATTTTGTTGTGGAGTATAGGGAACCATGTGTTGTAACTGAATCTTTGTCATGATTGAATCCCTACCTCATGACAAAGATTTTTTATCTCATGGTTGACATAATATCCCCCATTATTTGTTTGGATAACTTTAATTTTCTTTCCTGGTTGTGTCTCAACAAGGGCTTTGAAATCTTTGAGGTGTTGAAAGAACCTATGATTTTTTCCTGAGAAAGAAAATCTAAGTGAAGCATGAGAAATCATCAACAAAAATGAGCAAATACCTTGATTTACTGATTGATAGATGTGGAAAAGGACCCATGAGGTCACTATGGATCATATCTAAAGGAGAGGAAGCCTTTTGAGTCTTTCCTTTGTCGAATTTCTCTTGAGGGTATTTTCCAAGAACACACCCCTCACAAATTCCTTTGGAGAAGTGGATGTCGGGTAGACCATCAACCATTCCTTGCTTGCTAAGTTGTTGAAAATATCTGAAATTTAAATTCCTGAACATTTTGTGCCATATCCTACTACTCATTAGCATGGGTAAGGAGTAATGAAAAATATGGTTCAATAAATTCAGAAAATGTGTAGAGTCTATATTGATGATTTACCTCATTGATAGCAACACTGGAATTGGTTTGCATGTCATAGATATACACTGCATCAGGTGTGAGTATGACTCTCTTTCCGGTGACGTATTTTTTCATCTGATACACGAAGAGAAGATTGATGAAAAGTTTGGGAACGTGTAACACATTCTCAAAGATTCTGTTTGTGAGTTTAATTCTTCCTTTTCTGGTGACCTTGAATGGAGAGTTTCCCCCCATCAGAATAGGAGGACCTTTGCATGAATCAAATGAAGAATATACTTCTTTTGTGGAAACCATGTGGTGTGATGCTCCTGAATCTACGATCCAATCATTGGGAGAGGAGTTGATGGCAATCAAAGTGTTATCTCCCAAAATAGATCAGTCAATTTGTTCCATTTTGTAGGTGATAGCATGGTCATTAATAGGATTCTATATAATTTTTAGAATTTAGAAGTGTCAAAACATAGGATTTAAGATTTTATCCTAAAAATAAATTGATCCTCAAAAGGTCTTTTCAAAAATTTGAGAAAAAGCCTTTCAACAACTAACATTTGTTTTGAAGTTGACATTAGCTGGTGAAATCCTAAGGTTTCAACAGTTAAAGCGTACTCCCCGTAGCAAGCGATTCGGTGAAAGCACTAACATAGATTTTTCTCCAATGACTCTAGAAACCCAAAAAGGACATGCCAGAAACACGTCATACAATCATCATGACAAGCCAATGGAAGCAAATTATGATGATACTGTTTCATCACATTTTAGCAGGACATCATGACGGATCATGCTCACATATTTCATGTGACAACAAGAGGAGGGTTTGAGGTTACGAACTCTCAATCATCATTGGATACAGAGGATAAAGTACCAGCCATCTGGCGACATCAAATCACCATTTCTTATTTTGAACTCATGGTGTTCAAGATTTCTATGATGAGGTTTCATATTTCAATTAACAACACAGGGTCATTTTCACCAGCGCCAACCTTTTCCTCATCAAAAATATTACTGTGTCAACCATGTGCAAATCAATTGACGATCAAGTCGTAGATGGCAAGGAAGCAAGGAGGGTTACTTTTGAGGAAAGAGTTAGATAATTTATCCTTTCTGTAGTCTTATCCAGAGGTGCAGAATCGATTCTCAGACGCAGGTTGTATGACATATGTGGAAAGGTTACAGGAAGGTTATCACTAGGAAACAACATAAGTCTTTGCAAATTCATACGATGGAAAGAAATATACCATGGGCTCTCCGGAAATGATAATCGATGAATCTTCCATCACTTTAGCAACTGGCTTACCCAGAACAGGCCAAAGTTGGTTTAAAACAACAGTGACCAAGAACTTGGATTTTAGGGTATACCTCAAGACAAAATTTCGAGGCATAAATAGGAAGAAAAGCATCCCTGTTTCTTACCTGGAAGATGAATGGAAAGATCTGTTCAAAGGCATTCAATTATACTTAACCTCAGAGGGTAGGTATGACAAGTTAATGTTATATCATTTTAGACTTCTAGATCACTTCACAGGGAAGGTCCTTCTAAATTTGCCTTTCTTTCTTCATAAGAGCCTAACCAAAGTGTGTAATAAGATCAGAGCCAAACCTTTAAGCATAAAAAATTCTCTTTGTCATTATGGCCTGATTAAAATGATCATTTTGGAAGAACTGAGATGAAGAGAAAGAACTTGGCAGCACTTTCTTTTCTGGGAGGGTTTTGAGACCCAAACTCAACCTAGAAATGAAAAGAAGAAAGAAGGAAAGAAGAAGTCAACTCCTCAGAGAAGCTCAAGAAGGAGGAGAGCTCTCCCAAAACCACCAGAGGACAAAAATTCTGGCATAAAGCCCAAGAAAGAAAAAAAGAAACTAGATTTTGAAACAAACTTAGAGCAATCCAGAGTGAAAAAGACAAATGTTCTAAATTTGCCATACACAGATTCAGATACAGAACCAGAAAAGGAAGATGAAAGTCCAACAATCAAAAGTCCAGAGCACTCCATGGAAATTGCACAGGATTATGAAGCTTTTAATCCCAAAGATGAAGGTGAATCCTCAAGAAATAAGAAATCAAAGAAATCACAAAAGATTAAGGAGATGAAAGAGGTAATAACACAACAGGAGGTTCTGGAAACGGTGATAAAGGCAATATATAAAGCCTTATCAGAGAATTTTGCAAAGACAAATGCAGCTTTTGAGAAGCTAGCACGTGAAAGCATTAAAGACAAAAATAAGAAGAAGAAAATCACAAAGGATTATAATAGCTTATGGTGGTTAGCTAAACGCCTAAAGAGGAAAATCAAAAAATTGAAGGAAAAAATTAACACACATACAGATTTACAGGTGTTGGCCTAGGTTGCTATAAATTTGCAGGGAGAGAAATCAAATGAACACTGATTTTTTGATGGAACAATATTTTTGAATATGAAAGTTTTCCTTTTTGAACAAAACAGAGCTTTCACCAGCATAGAAGGCGAAATTATAATCAATCAATTGTTGAAAAGTAGAGCTTTCATCAACTAATTAGCAAATCCTAAGGCGAAATAGCTRGTCAAACTGCAGAATGAAAATTTTGAGGAGTTGAGCTCGAATAGAGGGATTTTGGAGTGATTTAAAGGGTAAGAGAGTATCAAGAGATTAATCACCGAATCAGGAAATATTCAGTATCAAAGATTCATGGAGATTTTGGGGGTGAATGTTTAAATGGTCAACTAAAGTTTTGTTCATAGTTGTTGAAAAATTCCCAGCCAATGAAGACATGTGTCTTTCCCTCCACGACACATCAGAGACATAGAAGTGATGAAGACCAAATGTCAAAGATCAACTAAGAAGACAGTTCGATTCCTAGGAACTAGTTCTTTAATTATCTTATTGTATTCAGTTAGTTTTTTGCTTTCTATATTTAGAAATCCAGATCCAGTTTTCCAGGATCCCAGACTTGCTGTAAAGGTTATAAATGCCTCTCTTTTTCATATATCAGGGTTCGATTCTGGATAGAGGAATATATTATGTTTAAACAGACTTTACTATGATAATACAAATCACAGTTTTCTCTCTCTTTTGATGTCAAATTCTCATTTTTCTTCTGTACTTTCTATTAAGTTGTTTTAGCTACATAATGATGGTTATCTCATTGGTTAGCTCATAACTTGATATTGAGTTGCTTATCATTGTTTATTAAAACCTACACTTTGTATTCGGTTTATGAACATTGTTTTCTCACCCATTTAAAGCTATCATCTGATCATCAATCCTTGAGAGCACTGGTTTATTTGATTGTCATTTTACAGTCTGAGTGCCATACTGTAATTGAGTTATCCCATTGATCCAAATATACATAAACACAAAAACAAGTTTACTTTAAGTTACCAAGCATCTTTGACTACAACCTCAAAGAGTTTCTTGGAGTGATAACAAATTAGCGCCATTGCCGGGGAGACGAGACTAAAACTCAGCTTTCCTGGGATATGACACAGAGATGATATTTGATGATAGACAAATATTAGACATTACATTGGTTGTAATTATCTATCTTGCGACTCCACAAGTTCATCATGGCTCCAAAGAGGATCAGTACCAGGGAGAATCCACAAGAATCACCTGTCACACCAGTGCCCAACCTAGAACTAATTCTCAGAAGAGGAAGATCATTCCAAGGTCAGAATTCAAAATCAGGCACTGAAGGTAATCCTCTTTTTAGTTTTAAGAAATCTACTATAGAAAACATTGAATCTTCTTCCACTAAGATTGTCAGTGAAAAAGCAACTGTAACCACTGTAGAAGAATCAATTATTTCTTATCAATAGGAAAATGTCATTGTTGAAGAAGTGATAGACTCAAATTTGGTTGAAGAGTTATCTAAGACCCTAGGAAGAAATCACAACTCTTCCTCTCTTGAGTCCTTTCATTCATAGGAGGAAGAAGATCATATAAACATTCACACTAGCCTCCTTGCTATAGAACATCTTCTTCAAGAGCTGTCTACTAAAGGTGAAGGAAACTTGGCTGAACCACTTGAAAATTTCTATAGAGCCTCATATCATACTTCTTTCCCATCAGAGAATTCCCCTTCTTTAAAATTAAATTCCCCCAGTGCCGAGGAATCGGAGAAAACACTATCACCTCTCTCACCCATAATCATTATGGCTACACCTCCTCCTTTGACCAAGATGCAACAAATCCTAGCTTCTAGGTATGCGCCACTTATATTGCCAAATCCAATATCAGCCATGCCGATAAGAGACTATAAGAAGTACATGCCCAAATTCACAGGTGAAGGCGATGTGACTGCTGAAGAACATATAGAGGCCTTTTACAGTTATGCAGAAAACCTTAACATTGAGGAAGAAGATGTTTGGACCTGAGTTTTTGTCCAAAGCTTAGATGGCCATGCTAGGAAGTGGTTCAAAGAACTTCCTGCTGGTTCAATAGATAGCATAGAGCAATTGGATGATATATTTTTGAAACACTGGGGTGATAGAGAGATTTTTTGTACTATATTACTGAATTTGGGAATCTAAGGAAATAAAATGGTGAATCAGTCTCCGATTTCACTAAAAGGTTCAATAGGATGTACAGTAAAATACCAGCTGAGAGAAAGCCTTCAGATGCCTCTGCCATAATCACATATGCAAATTAATTTGATTCAGAATTTTGTTTGTTGTTGAGAGAAAGGAGGTCACCTACACTATCTCTGATGCAATATTCTGCCCTTGAAGTGGAATCAAATATATTGGCTGCTCATAAGTTGAAGGGAAACACTGATAGAAGAAAGCCTAGAGATGAAGCTTCCTCTTCATCCAATACTAATCCAAAATTAGACAGGATGGAAAAAAATGTTAGAGTCTTTAACCTTTGAGATATCTAAACTCAAAATTGAAAACAAGCAGCCTGTCAAAGGAAGGGGTACTTATGATTATACAAATAGAAACCCCAATCAGAATGCAAACAACTTCAGAAGAAATAATCAGCCAATGTAGATTTTGCAGAGAGAGAGAAATCCTACCGAGGATCAGAGGATAAAGGCTCCTCTTCAAAATTTCGTGATGGACGAAGATGAAGGTGATTATCAAGAAGACGGAGAGGATAATATTCACTGCATTGGGGATGATATAGGGAAGTCTTATCTGAAACAGCATGACCATGACGAGGCATTAATGACCAAACAGATAGATGAAATTTCTGCTGATAATGGTCTTTTTCAAATGGAAGAGAAGAACATATATAATCTCAGATCTAAGCCGAATACTGCCCAATATAATGCACCAGCTTCTCCCAAGAAGATTTCTGCCCCTGTCAAGAAAAAGGATCAGATACTAGAGAATCAACAAATAGCCTCTTCAAAGGTAAACACACCTACTCCTCTAAACAATACTGTTGTCCCTGCCAAGCAACAAATTCAGAAAAATCAGACCCCTAATGACCAACAAAGTGTTTTGAAAGCTCCTTCAAATTGGGTAAAATTTTCTTATAAAACCTCTTATTCCTTTAATTTTGAGGCTGAAATACAAAAAATTAAAATCCCCATCCCTTTGGTTGAGTTAATGAAGAATGAAACATTCAAGAAAGATATCCTCAAAACTCTTGACCCCAAGTTCATATCCCCCTCTGTTGATATTCTTAATATATATGATGACAAGCCAACCATTGTTTTAGGCCAAATGATAGAAGATAGAGATGAAATATGTCCACCTTTTTATATCTCTCTGAACATTCATGACAAAACATTACATAACTGTCTGTTAGACTCTAGTGCCTCTCACAACTTAATGCCAAAGGTGGTTATGGATGAGCTTGGATCAGAGATTACCAAGTCTTATCACGATCTTTTCTCATTTGAATCTCGGAAAGTTAAATGTCTTAGAATGATCAAGGACTTGGCTGTAACTTTGACCCATGCATCTATGAAAACTATGGTTATGGATGTAGTAGTAGCAGAGATCCCGCCTAAATTTAGATGTTTTTTATCAAGATCATGGATGAAGAGGCTAGGGGGAACTCTTTAAATGGATCTCTCATATGCTACTATCCCTGTTTTTGGAGGAGTAAACAAAAGACTATATAGGGAGTCACAACTTGCATATGTCATTAGTGATGAACAAAATCCAGCCAACCATCCTATTTACTCAGTTGACACAGGTATGGGGTCTTGCATATTACAAATTGATGATTCATTACCATATTCATTGTTTCTTAGGAAGCCCACAGTTCAGCCCACAGAAGTAGCAGAAGATGACCTTTGGACCATGTTCTTTGATTGCGCTTGTACTAAAAAATCAGCAGGAGCAATGGTGGTTAATTTCTCCGTCAAAGAAAACTACTCACTTGTCCTTTAAAATTGATTTTAAAGTGACTAACAACATTGCAGAGTATGAGGCACTGCTCTTGGGATTAAATGTAGCTAAAGAGATGAAGATTCAGAGACCATGTATTCGAAGATGCAAACTTAATTATTCAGCAAGTAAACAAATCTATCCAGGCCAAACATGTTAGGATGAAAGCCTATAGGGATGAACTTTTGACAGTGATTCATACTTTTACAGATTTCAAAATTTCATACATACCCAGAGAAATGAATGAATTGGCTAATTCATTAGCTATATTAGCCTGTGCTTTTTTACCTCCTCTACCCCCTAAATTGAATTATGAAATCCAAGTAAAGTATAGGCCATCACTCCTTGATAATGTAAAGTTTTAGAAGGTTTTTGAAGATGATGCCGAACTCACCAGATTTCTTGTAGTAATAGATGAGTTTGCAGATTTGCAAATTGATTTGGAAAGTGAACATGATGAAGAAGATGAGAAGCCAAAGATCAAAAGTAGAATTGGAGCACATGAAATAATTCAATTGTCCACTAACAAAATCCCTAAAGGATTGGTCCCTTTAGAAAATCTTTTCGATAATAACGATGTGGCTGTCAAATTGGAAAAGAAGGAAGAGGACTCTGTTAGACAATTGAGAGGGGGGGGGTGAATCAGTTGTTACTGTGCTTAAACAATTATGGTTCTTTTAAACTCTTTGTAGAGACACTAAATGATGATCACAATAATGTAGAGAAATAAACAATGGTACTTTCAGCATCATTCACATATATGAGAAACACAGAGACAAATATTTCCTGAGGAAACCCATGTAGGGTAAAAACCTCCTTTTCTTTATATGATAAGTAATGGTTACAATATTTATAGTATCATACATATGAGCACCAACTCATAATGAGGCTACAACCTCAGTTTTGCAAGCTGCAACTTGCTGAGAGCACCAACTCTCTGTTTTCTCTAGCACCCACTA
>JASDQU010735978.1:465510-490973 GCA_032191745.1 Picea mariana | reverse complement strand
GTATCATACATATGAGCACCAACTCATAATGAGGCTACAACCTCAGTTTTGCAAGCTGCAACTTGCTGAGAGCACCAACTCTCTGTTTTCTCTAGCACCCACTAGAAGGAAGCACCAACTCCCTGGTTTCTCTAGCACCAACTAGAAGGAAGCACCAACTCCCTAGTTTCTCTAGAACCAACTAGAAGGAAGCACCAACTCTCCGTGTTCAAGCACCCACCTAAACCTTTGAGGACACCAGTCCTCCCTAGCTCCTCCCAACCACCCTGAAATATAAATCTTTGCTACTAAATTTATTACAGTGATATGATGTTCGACGATGGCTTACCCGACTTATCACTGTTCTGCTGCATTTCGTTGCTCTGTCTACCTCATTGCCTTTCTGCTCACATCACTTGCGCTGTCTATTTTTCCGCTTTTTATGCTCTATGCGCCATGTCCATTCACTGCATAGTTTCTCTTCTGTGCTATTCAGCTGCTGCACTCTCCTACTTCTTCACACATAAATCACCTTCACCAACAACAACCACAACAAACTCCTACAGCAACATCAACCATATCTCTTCTCTGTACCTTGTATTTATAGCTTCTGCACACCTTGTGCATGCAATGTTCCCAATGCCTCTACATGTTGACTCCGTGCCGTTATCCTCCACCTCTTGAGTGCTCTGTCTGATCATCATCGTGACTCTTTAGCTTCTCTGGTGGTTCACCCCACGTTCAACATCACTGGATGTTATGCTGAGATTTCTCAGCCTCTCTGGTAGTTGAGACTCTTCATCTTCTCTGTGACAGTCGAGCTCACCTTCTCTGTTTTAGTTATAGGCTTCCACGCACATACATTTGTCAGTCCCTTCTAAGAATAGTCTTCCTTCACTAGATGAAGCTTGGAGACTCTTCATCTCCTCTAGCGATCACGTAGAGGTCTCTTCGAATTCTCTAGCAGACGTCATCAATGGTTTCTGGCAGTTTCACTGCATCGTGCCTCAGTAGCCCTCCGATCTTATTCAAATTTTATCCACACCGTTGGATGACCTTTATTGTTCTTTCCTTTAAATTGGTTTTTGGCATTTCGGCATTCCTGTTGCATTGTGTCCTTGCCTCTCGATATCGCGATTCGCGAAACTCCGATAGGTGCTATAATCAATGGTCTAGATTCATTCTCGATTCAATGGCTGCGATTGGATCGCGATATCTCATATCACGATTTCGACATTCTTGTTGTCAAGTGTTTTTCTCACTTCAAAGTCCCGATCCCCGACACTCCATAAAGAGATCATATCAATGGTCCATGTCACTTCTTAACTTTAACGGCTGTGATTAAATCGCAATTTCACATATCGCGAAATTGACATTCTTGATGCATTGGGTTCTTTGCCTTTCCAAGTCGTGATCCCCGATACTTTGAAATGGTGTGGGATCAACGGTTCTGACCAACACTTGATCCAACGGCTCAGATCATTTCACGATTTCGCATATCGCGATATCGAAATTCTTGATGTTAACATTCCTTGACATCTCCAACTCTCGATCCTCGAATTCCGACATGGTGTAAATCTGCTGACGTCACATGTGGATTGACATGTGTTGAATACTGCCACAAGTCACTCTGAATCGTGACTTACATGTGTCTGAAGTGTTGAATCAGCTTGACACTTGTCATTTCCTGGTTGTGCCACGTGTTCTTAAGTTTGCTGACATGTCTGCTGACTTGAGTCAGATCGACGATCTAGATCACATCTTGATCTGATGGTTCAGATTCAGTCGGGATTTCACACATCGCGATTTCGGGGTTTCTGATGTCAATAAACTTTGACGTGTCCAACTCTCGATCCCCAAAAATACGACAGGGAGTCGGATCAACGGTCCACATAGTCCTCTGAGATGGACGGTCCTCCTGCTTTCAGGATTTGTGAGCCTTCCGGCTGAGCTCGTGGTCCACGTGACCTCCCCCTATATGACCGCAACAAAACCTCCTCATCGGGGTTTCAGACTTTCCGATGTTGAAACATGTATGTCTTTAGGATTCGCGATCCCTCGAATCCCGATGCGCTCTTCATGCACTATCTCTCCTGGCTAGGCGCCTGGCCCATATGACCGTTATCTCCATGACCGCAATCTTACCACTTGTCAGGGTTTCGAGCTTTTCAATGCCGCAATGCATTGGCTCACAGGATTCCCGATGGTAAACCTCGTGCTGCTCCTGTCCGATCTGACGGCTAATGGGATTTCTGAATGAGATCCAATGGCTCTTGATCTTTGTCTTCCTTCTCCTCTGCGAACTCCTGTATCTTGAGCTTTGTTGTGCGCATTCTCCTCAACGCTATTCCTCCTGAGCTTTCATGTCCTAATCCCCAAGGGATTTTATCCTTCTTATCCTGCCATCTCCACTGTTGTACTTGCCATCAATGACAAGCATACGCTACTTGTTAAACATTTGTAAATAGACTCAGAGGTCTTTTAGTTTAATGTAGCCAGTGAACAAGATCCTAAATATGTCAACTTAGCTTCTCATCTGTATGAAAAACAAAAGGCTGATTACGGTGAGTTGTTAAAAGAATTTGGTGATATCTTTGTTTGGCAATATGACGACTTAAAGACATTCAACACTGAGATAATTCAACACAAGATTCCTTTAAACAAAGATACAAAACCCTTCAGGCAGAAAATTAGATCTTTCAATCCTATGTTGTTGCCTACCATGGAAAAAGAGATCAAGAAACTATTGGATGCCTGAATTATTATACCTCTCAGATACTCAGATTGGATTTCTAACCTTGTACCTGTCAGAAAGAAAAATGGAGAGATCAGACTTTGTGTGGATTTCAAAATTTTGAATAAGTGTTCTAGGAAAGACAACTGCCCGCTGGCCAAGATGGAACACATTTTACAGAAGGTGTCAGGATCAAGTGTGATGTCCTTTATTGATGGATTCTCCGGATACAATCAGATCACTGTCCATCTGGATGATAAAGAAAAGACTACCTTTACCACTCTATGGGGTACATTTATGTATGAAAAGATGCCATTCGGATTGATGAATGCGAGAGCAACGTTCTAGAGGGAAATGGAAATTGCATTAATTGGAGAGAAAGACAAATTTGTTTTGATATATCTTGATGACATAACTATTTTTTCAAGCAGCCATGAACATCATTTGCAACACTTGAGAAAGACATTCTTAAAATGCTGAAGGTATGGCATTTCTCTTAATCCTAAGAAATCTAATTTTGCACTTAAATAAGGGAAAATGCTTGGACATATTGTTTCATCTAATGGGGTAAGGATTGACCCAAAAAGAGTAGAAGCCATTAAAAAATTGTCTCTTACTAGATCAAAAAAGGATATTCAGTCTTTCCTTGGAACTATAAACTTTATCAGGAGGTTTATAGCAAACTTTGTAGAACTTTCAAAGCACATTACTTGTATGTTAAGAAAGAATTATGAAGTAAGATGGACCGAAGAAGCTAAACACTCTTTCAATGCTATCAAAGAAGCCATTGTGATAGCCCCTGTTTTAATCAGTCCTGACTTTGACAAAGATTTTTATATATTTTCATTTGCTTCAAAAGATACAATTGTAGCTGTACTATTGCAGAGAAATGTTGATGATCAGGAGAAGCCAGTCGCCTTCTTTAGTAAAGTCTTGAGAGATGCTGAAGTGAAGTATGAACCATTGGAAAAACAAGCATATGCACTCATCAAGTCATTAAAAGCCTCCAGAATTTACATTCTTCAAGCCAAGGTAATTCTAATATCCCCATTTTGGGACATTATAACATTACAACATTTTAGAGTGTTATGCCTACCCGAGTAGCTAGATAGGGGTGACAGAGAGTTTGGGAGATACTGA
Organism: Picea mariana; assembly: GCA_032191745.1. NCBI lineage: Eukaryota > Viridiplantae > Streptophyta > Pinopsida > Pinales > Pinaceae > Picea > Picea mariana. Next base: position 487,120 of record JASDQU010735978.1, on the reverse strand, counting down.
GGGGTTTATTTGGGCCCGAATTGCATTGTTCATCATCAAGATCCATTCTACACAGCTTGGATTTGGTTTCATTGCATTCCGATGATTTCCGTAATTTTGAGTTATTATGGGTCATATCTTAATTAAATTCACTAAGAAGGTCATAATGGGCATATTACTTGGAGAAACCTCTTAGTGTGGTAGCTCATTGGAATCGGGAAGAAGATCGCTACAGGATAAGGTGGTGAGAAGTGACTTTCCGTGGCGGGAGAAGCCATAAGGATGGACAAATCACTTTTTAGAGGTAAAATGGTTAATTAATTAATTAATTAAGTGATTTAATCAAGGAATAATAAAATAAAGTAAAAGTCACTTGGAGGGAAGAAGTCAACAGTGAATTAGGGTTTCAACAGTGATTTAGGGTTTTGGAAGTCAATAGTGAATTAGGGTTTTAGTAGGGATTTAGGGTTTTGGAAAGCTATAAAGGAAGGGTCAACGACCTAATTCATAATTATGTAGATTATGACTTATCATTGAGGAGAAGAGGCGCATCTTAGGAGAGATAGTTCAGTGTATTCCAGGAGGAAGACACCAGTTGGTTGATTTCGATGTTGAAAGACACACCCTAGTCTCCAGGAAGATCATCCAGGTCTTCCATCATTCTTCATTGATTCTGCAGTGCTCCCATATTCCTGGTATTATCTTTTAGTTGCTTATTTGTATTCCGGCTAAGATCCTTTTGTCTTTTGATCTAGCCGAGTGTTGTTATTTTATTCAACCATAGTTTCTTATTTGTATTCCGGCTAAGATCCTTTGTCTGTTGATCTAGTTGAGTATTGTCATTTTATTCAGCCACATTCGTCCATTTTGTAATCCACAGAGATATCATAATACAAAATTTGTAGTCCTTTGTTGAGTTTATTATTTGTATGATCATTTATATGCTGTAAACCTTTGATCCTACACACACATTAGCAGCGTTTCCTAGACTAGCCAAGTCAGGAACATTACAGTGGTATCAGAGCTGGTTTTCTTGCCAACCCAAGGGGAAAATCAGATAAGGATGTAGATACATCATTACCAACGAGTGGATTGACAGGAGAAAAGATGGAGCCTACACCCATTAGATGCAGGAAGCGTTGCTATAGTTGCAAAGTTCCTTGGAAGCCAAATCACCGATGCAGGGGTAAAGGGAAGGTGCACATTGTTGAGGTGCACTATGACAATGAGGATGAAGAGATGCATGTGAATGCAACCATAGAAGCCTATTTAGAGCATTCTGATAAGGGTAGTGAGTCTTGTGCATGTGAGGGATAGTTGGAGGGACAGGTAATATCCTTTATCTTCCCCATCAGGTAATGTTGAGGATTCAACACTTAAGCATAGTGGTGACACTTGTGAGGATTCATATGTGTTGGCACTTAAACATGATGAGCTTAGGAGGTTGGATGACCTACCGATGGGTGTAGACATGGCTTNGCACATTGTTGAGGTGCACTATGACAATGAGGATGAAGAGATGCATGTGAATGCAACCATAGAAGCCTATTTAGAGCATTCTGATAAGGGTAGTGAGTCTTGTGCATGTGAGGGACAGTTGGAGGGACAGGTAATATCCTTTATCTTCCCCATCAGGTAATGTTGAGGATTCAACACTTAAGCATAGTGGTGACACTTGTGAGGATTCATATGTGTTGGCACTTAAACATGATGAGCTTAGGAGGTTGGATGACCTACCGATGGGTGTAGACATGGCTTCGAGGAAGTCATGTATGGATAATGATGAGATTCCTATGATGAGTGAACCACATTTTTCATCTTCTCAGTCACCTATGCTAGCTACGACACATGAGGATATTAGTGGCATTCCTAATATGGTAGAGGAGCCTTGTGTGGGGATTGTACACAAGGAACATATGGATCTACAGACCCAGGAGGAGAGGTATGGCTTGGAGATAGTTGACCTTACACATACCTATCAGTATGAGGAGAGTGAATCACCACTCTTGGAGATTCCAATGATGGACCAGGTTGTGGAGAGTGACAGCTTGTTGGGACACTCACTCCCAGGATCAATCTACAGTGATGAGGATGCACTCCTTATTGGTCGGAATGACCATAGCACGTGTCTGGACACATCTGTATGGGATCTAGGCGTAGATAATATTAGTATGGTGACTGCACAGGAGGATACAACTTCCCATATAGGATATGGTGTGATTTACATAGGGGCTATAGTTGGTGATGGAGTGTAGTGGCATGCAGGAGGACTCAGTAGCACAGGGGATAGTGGGCAGTTCAGTGCCTTATATTTTGAGGAATGTGTTTTTTGGGATTCCATTGTTGACACTAGCAGTGAGAGGCATGAGGTAGCACCTCAGCAGGATTGTGACCAGGAGTCATGACACTTGGTAGGACAATTGAGAATCAGTGAGGGCATGATCATGGCAACGACTAGATGCATTGATGATACACATGCATTGGTGGCAAGTTGTTGTTGGAGGGCCTCGATGGCATAAGATATTTTAGATGGAGGACTTGTCATTGATGACTTCCATACACTCAGGGAGAGAGTGATTGTGATGAGGGTCAACTACCAACAATTGTTGATGGATAGGGATTACCTATTGGAGGTTGGCGAGATGTATCATAGGGCATTGAGGGAGCAGGAAGTTGAGGTGGACTAACTCACTCATGAGTTGGTGAGAACATGGAGAGTCTTGGAAGGAACATAGAAAACCCTTCAGGAATCAGAGTCTAGATCAAAGGAGCTCCTTGAGGAAACTAGACAAAAATCCACTACACCTATTTCAGCAGAGAGTCAAATATATCCCTCAGCCACATTGTGAGAGGATGTTGGTGGTTTAGTAGTGGAGCACCAGTTCAGGGAGGAGCATGAGGAATACCCAGGATCACTGATGAGTATGGAGAGATATGATCCAGAGATACATGAGGATATCCATAGGTCACAGGGACCACCCTTCACGAGGGGTGGTGAGACAGTTGGGCACACATGTACACATGGGGATTCCAGATCTAGGGGCAGTTTTGAGGACACTTCCATTTATATTCCAGGATTGGTTGACCTTCATGTAGAGGATGACCCCGTAGTACACCCAAGATCCATGAAGTTGAAGGTGTATACAGGAGATCACATGAGTATGCAGAGGCACACAATGATGAGTGGTAGTTCACAGAGACATACAGAGGTGTACAGTGGGATTCAGGGGGATGCACTGGATGGCAGGGAGGATATGTACTCAATAGAGCATGGAGATTCCTCTCCCTTGCAACAGTATACATATCTAGGAGATCACCTTCACCGTAGAAGTAGTTGCATGAGTGATTATGGATGGAGAATGATTGACCCACAGTTGGTAGAGATACCTATTGTTGTACCCGATGGTTGGTGTTTAGTGATGAGTACATGTGATTATTTACCATGGGTGTCGATGGACGAGCCTTTGGTTAAGACCTTTGGATTGACCAAAGCATATGCTACTTTCCATTCCTACAGTTGATTGCAGATATTTATGATGGCCTTTCCTGATACTTTTATCATTGATAACAACACAGGAGGATCTAGACAGTGGCAGGGGGCATGGAGAGTTGGTAGGTCGAGACCACCTAACAGGAGTGTCTTGATTGCATACATCAAGATAGGGGTGGATCATCAGGTGTAGATAGTTGAGGCCTTGGGCATGATGGAGAGTATACTAGGCCATGGGACAAAGGATATCTTAGAGGTTGCTACATATGCAGACTCTCCTTGGGATGAGAGTGGAGTGATTTCGATAGTTACTGGTAGGGAACATCAAGAGTTAGTGGGGATTGGAAGTGATGAACTTCCAAATTTGACACGGGATCCAGGAGTCCATTTGGTCAATAGTTTGTTTCATCTTATGAGGATCCATGAGTGGAGGATCCAGAATGGATACTTTGATTAGACAGTCATGATCATAGTAGAGCAGCATCAACATGATGGTCCCTGTCAAAGACTAGCATGGGACCCTGGGATTACAGGGTTGGGCATTTCATTGACTGGTGGAGATGAGTGGACCTTTTTAGGTGGAATTCCCCTTGATTTTCCATTGAGTTTTAGTATTGGGGAGAGCACATCACTGGTTGGTGATTCGTTGAGGTCTTGTAGTACCTCACTATGGCAGCAACATGTTCAATCGATGGGGGCCATGTTGGGTTTGGTATGGTCTGGTAGGACAGAATCATTTTGGTTTGAGACCGTGTGTTATTTGCAAGAGACTCATGGTAGTGATATGTTATAGGATTATATCTCACGAGGCATTGCAGTTCATATTTTGATATGGGATCCATGGATTGGAATGCTTAGTAGTTCAGCATTTGATGGAGTTGAGTTTAGAGTAGAGTGGTTGCTTGGGGAGTTGACTGAGATTCTTTGGCCATTGATCATTCTACTCATCAGGAGCATGTGGGTGTCATGCGTGGTGAGCACTTGGAGAGACCACATCTTGAGGGGAGTCTACCTTATGTCACATAGGTGGATATGGGACCTTGGTATCATATGTAGTTGGATTCAGTTATTTCTTGAGGGCAAGTAATCTTCCGGCAGGGAGGACTGTAACGTCCCCATTTTGGGACATTATAACATTACAACATTTCAGAGTGTTATGCCTACCCGAGTAGCCAGATAGGGGTGACAGAGAATTCGAGAGATACTAAGGGGTTTATTTGGGCCTGACTTTCATTGTTCATCATCAAGATCCATTCCGCATAGCTTGGCTTTGGTTTCATTGCATTCTGACGATTTTCGTAATTTTGAGTTATTATGGGTCATATCTTAATTAAATTCACTAAGAAGGTCATAATGGGCATATTACTTGGAGAAACCTCTTAGTGTGATAGCTCATCAGAATCGAGAAGAAGAGCATTATAGGATAAGATGGTGAGAAGTGACTTTCTATGGCTGGAGAAGCCATAAGGATGGACAAATCACTTTTTAGAGGTAAAATGGTTAATTAATTAATTAATTAAGTGATTTAATCAAGGAATAATAAAATAAAGTAAAAGTCACTTAGAGGGAAGAAGTCAACAGTGAATTAGGGTTTCAACAATGATTTAGGGTTTTCGAAGTCAACAGTGAATTAGGGTTTCAGCAGGGATTTAGGGTTTTGGAAAGCTATAAAGGAAGGGCCAACGACCTAATTCATCATTATGCAGATTATGACTTGTCATTGAGGAGAAGAGGCGCATCTCAGGAGAGATAGTTCAGTGTATTCCAGGAGGAAGACACCAGTTGGCTGATTTTGGTGTTGAAAGACACACCCTAGTCACCAGGAAGATCATCCAGGCCTTCCAGCATTCTTCATTAATTCCGCAGTGCTCCCATATTCTGGGTATTATCTTTTAGTTGCTTGTTTGTATTCCAGCTAAGATCCTTTTGTATTTTGATCTAGCCAAGTGTTGTTATTTTATTCAGCCGCAATTGTTTATTTGTATTTCGGCTAAGATCCTTTATCTATTGATCTAGTCGAGTATTGTCAGTTTATTCAGCCACATTCGGCCATTTTGTAATCCACAGAGATATCATAATACAAAATTTGCAGTCCTTTGTCGCGTTTATTATTTGTATGATCATTTATATGCTATAAACCTTTGATCCTACACACACATTAGCAATGTTTCCTAGACTAGCCAAGTCAGGAACATTACAATAATAGCTTATGTACCTTCAAGCTCGGTTAAAGATGTGCTTATACAACCTGACATAGATGGAAAAAGGAGTAATTTGATAGCAAAGTTGATTGAATTTGATGTCGAGATCAAGCCAACAAAACTTGTGAAAGGTCAAGGCCTTGCCAAGCTCCTTGCAGAAGAAAATTGTAAGTTGCTTGAGATAAATTTGGTGAGTATAAATGCAGAAAATATTCAGTTTTTAGAGGAAAAAGGAAGTGATAAATTATGAGTTTCTCCTCACCTAGCTGACTGTGAATGGTACAACCACATCTTATATTTTCTACAGACCTTATCAGTTCCTTCAGATTTGACAAAAACATAAGGGAGATCCTTAAATCTCAAAGCCATAAATTTCTACATTAATGGCAACTTGTTGTTCTGGAAAAATCCAATAGGGATACTCTTGAGGTGCATAAACCAAGAAGAATCAGCTAGAATCATGACTGAATTTCATAATAGTGAGTGTGGAAGACATCATTATTGGAAGACTACCGCTCACAAAATCCTGAGAGCTGGTTACTATTGGTCATCTTTATTTTCAGATGTGTGTAAATTTGTGAAAACATGTGATAAGTGCCAAAGGTTTGCAGGCAAACAACAGCTAAAATCTCTTCCCCTCAAACCTGTTGTGGTCACAGGTCCTTTCCAGCAATGGGTTTTGGACTTCATAGGTGAGATTTACCCACCTTATAGAAATCAACATAGATGGATCCTTGTTGCCACTGATTATTTTACCAAATGGATTGAGGCCATTCCTACAAGAAATGCCAATCACACTGTCATCATTAATTTTCTGCAAGAAAACATATTCTCCAGATTTGGTTGCCCTAAGAGAATAGTCACCGATAACACTACTTCTTTTAATGATAAACACTTAGTAAAATTATGTGAAGAGATGGAAATTCAGATAGTACATTCTACTGCTTACTATCCACAAGGAAATGGCTTAGCTGAGTCATCGAATAAGAGTTTAGTCATAATCATAAAGAAGTTGCTTGAACAAAAAACCAAGGGATGGGATTCCAAGTTGAAATTTTCTTTGTGGGCTGACAGAGTTACAAATAAAAAGTCAATTGGTACATCCCCCTTCAAGTTAGTTTATGGCATTGAAGCCATCTTTTCTATTCAACTGGCATTGCTAGTTGCAAAGTTTTTACAAGAAGCTGACTCCGAACCAAATGATCTAACTAGGAGGATCCACAACCTGGTAGAGTTGCAGCAAGACAAAGAGCAACTTCTGGAAAAGACAGAGTTACACCACAGGAAGATGAAGGAAACTTTTGACAAGAAAGTTAAGGAAGATACTTTCAAATTAGGGGAGCTGGTTCTGAAATGGGATGCAACAAGGTAGGAAAAGGGAAAACATGGCAAATTTGATATGCTCTGGACAGGTCCATTTGTCATAGCAGCAGTTCAACAGAATAATACCTTTGTCCTCCAAGATCTTGTAGGTGAAGAAGTATCAGGTGGCCCTTTCAACAGGCGATTTCTGAAACCCTAATTTTCATAAGGATTCCCTTAAAGCCTATTTATTGGTACATATTTTTTTTAGTTTTTGTTTTTGTTTTTGTTTCGTCAATAACTCCATGCCCAATGGTACTGAGTAAAATCAGTTTCGAATTCAAGTTGTGATAAAGGCTACTGAGTTAAACTAGGTTCTTGGTGACCTCACAGGGAGGTATCCATCCCAGCTGGAGCCAAATGTTATCTCCCAAAATAGATCAGTCAATTTGTTCCATTTTGTAGGTGATAGCATGGTCATTAATAGGATTCTATATAATTTTTAGAATTTAGAAGCGTCAAAACACAGGATTTAAGATTTTATCCTAGAAATAAATTGATGCTCAAAAGGTCTTTTCAAAAATTTGAGAAAAAGCCTTTCAACAGCTAACATCTATTTTGAAGTTGACATTAGCTGGTGAAAGCCTCTGGTTTCAATGGTTAAAGCGTACTCCCCATAGCAAGCAAGCCGATGAAAGTGCTAACACAGACTTTTCTCCAATGACTCTAGAAACCCAAAAAGGACACGGCAGACACACGTCATACAATCATCATGACAAGCCAATGGAAGCAAATTATGATGATACCGTTTCATCACGTTTTAGCAGGACATCATGACAAATCATGCTCACGTATTTTGTGCGACAACAAGAGGAGGGTTTGAGGTGACGAACTCTCAATCATCATTGGAGATAGAGGATAAAGTACCAGCCATCTGGCGACATCAAATCACCATTTCTTATTTTGAACTCATGGTGTTCAAGATTTCTATGATGAGGTTTCATATTTCAATTAACAACATAGGGTCATTTTCACCAGCACTAGCCTTTTCCTCATCAAAAAGATTACTGTGTCAACCGTGTGCAAATCAATTGACGATCAAGTTGCATATGGAAAGGAAGCAAGGAGGGTTACTTTTGAGGAAAGCATTAGATAATTTATCCTTTTTGCAGTCTTATCCAGAGGTGAATAAGCGATTCTCAGACGTAGGTTGTATGGAATATGTGGAAAGGTTACAGGAAGGTTATCACCAGGAAACAACAGAAGTATTTGCAAAGTCTCACGATGGAAATAAAGCTATTGTGGGATCTCTGGAAATGATAATTGACGAAGCTGCCATCACTTCAGCAACTGGCTTACCCAGAACAAGCCAAAGTTGGTTTAAAACAACAGTGACCAAGAACTTGGATTTTAGGGCATACCTCAAGATAGAATTCCGAGGCATAACCTGGAAGAAAAGCATCCTTGTTTCTTACCTAGAAGATGAATGGCAAGATCTGTTCAAAGGAATTCAATTATACTTAACCTCAGAGGGCAGGTATGACAAGTTAATGTTATATCATTTTAGACTTCTAGATCACTTCACATGGAAGGTCCTTCTAAATTTGCCTTTCTTTCTTCATAAGAGCCTAACCAAAGTGTGTAATAAGATCAGAGCGGAACCTTTAAGCATAAAAAATTCCCTTTGTCATTATGGCCTGATTAATTTTGGAAGAACTGAGACAAAGAGAAAGAACTTGGCAACACTTTATTTTCTGGGAGGGTTTTGAGACTCAAACTCAACCTACAAATGAAAAGAAGAAAGCAGGAAAGAAGCAGTCAACTCCTCAGAGTAGCTCAAGGAGGAGGATAGCTCTCCCAAAACCACTAGAGGACATAAATTCTAGCATAAATCCCAAGAAAGCAAAAAAGAAACTAGATTTTGAAACAAACTCAAAGCAATCCATAGTGAAAAAGACAAATGTTCTAAATTTGCCATACACAGATTCAAATACAGAACCAGAAAAGGAAGATGAAAGTCTAGCCATCAAAAGTCTAGAGCACTCCATGGAAATTGCACAGGATTATGAAGCTTTTACTCCCAAAGATGAAGGTGAAACCTCAAGAAATAAGAAATCAAAGAAGTCACAAAAGATTAAGGAGCTGAAAGAGGTAATAGCACAGCAGGAGGTTCTGGAAAGGGTGATAAAGGCAAGATATAAAGCCTTATCATAGAATTTTGCAAAGACAAATGCAACTTTTGAGAAGCTAGCACATGAAAGCATTAAAGAAAAAAAGAAGAAGAAGAAAATCACAAAGGATTATAATAGCTTATGGTGGTTAGCTAAACGCCTAAAGAGGAAAATAAAAAAATTGAAGGAAAAAATTAACACACATCTAGATTTACAGGTGCTGGCCCAGGTTGCTATAAATTTGCAGGGAGAGCAATCAAATGAACACTGATTTTTTGATGGAACAAAATTTTTGAATATGAAAGGTTTCCTTTTTGACCAAAACAGAGCTTTCACCAGCACATAAGGCGAAATTATAATCAATCATCTGTTGAAAAGTAGAGCTGTCATCAACTAATTAGCAAATCCTAAGGTGAAATAGCTGGTCAAACTGCAGAATGAAAATTTTGAGGAGTTGAGCTCGGATAGAGGGATTTTGGAGTGATTTAAAGGGTAAGAGAGTATCAAGAGATTAATCATCGAATTAGGAAATATTCAGTATCAAAGATTCATGGAGATTTTGGGGGTGAATGTTTAAATGGTCAACTAAAGTTTTGTTCACAGTTGTTGAAAAATTCCCAGCCAATGAAGACATGTGTCTTTCCCTCCACGACACATCAGAGACATAGAAGTGATGAAGACCATATGTCAAAGATCAACTAAGAAGACAGTTCGATTCCTAGGAACTAGTTCTTTAATTATCTTATTGTATTCAGTGAGTTTTTTGCTTTCTGTATTTAGAAATCCAGATCTAGTTTTCCAGGATCTCAGACTTGCTGTAAAGGCTATACATGCCTCTCTTTTTCATATATCAGGATTCGTTTCTGGATAGAGGAATATATTATGTTGTAAACAGACTTTACTATGATAATACAAATCACAATTTTCTCTCTCTTTTGATGTCAGATTCTCATTTTTCTTCTGTACTTTCTATTAAGTTGTTTTAGCTACAGAATGATGGTTATCTCATTGGTTAGCTCATAACTTGATATTGAGTTGCTTATCATTGTTTATTAAACCCTACACTTTGTATCCAGTTTATGAACATTGTTTTCTCACCCATTTAAAGCTATCATCTGATCATCAATCCTTGAGAGCACTGGTTTATTTGATTGTCATTTTACTGTCTGAGTGCCATACTGTAATTGAGTTATCCCATTGATCCACATATACATAAACACAAAAACAAGTTTACTTTAAGTTACCAAGCATCTTTGACCTACAACCTCAAAGAGTTTCTTGGAGTGATAACACAAAGCATGGATAGAATTGCCTTTCTCAGGATTCTGATATTCTAGCTTCTTCTTCTTGGAACCCTCAGGGATGCGATCTCCAAGGTTGTTTTTTTGAAGTATTTGGGTCATTATATCTATCTATTTTTGCATACATGCAGATTCTAGATGTGATCCTTTATGGCAGTAATTGCATTTCTCCCCTTTTCTTCCCTTTCCACCTTTGGATCCAGAGGCATCGTTGAAGGGTTGTGAGTACCCTTCCTTCTTCGTATTTGCATGTGCTTTCCTTTTTTATTTTTCTTTATATTTCTGATATTCATGATGGCTTCCATCTCGCACAGTAACTGCATGTGCCTTTCGGCCTTTGATTTTTCCCATGTTGATGAGCTTGTTTTTCTCTTGTGTCAGAGACTTGATAAAGTCCTCAAGAGAGGGAATCTTCCAAGTGGATCCAGAGGTGAATCTAACTGAATTAAATGTGGATACAAACATTGAGTATTCTGGACCAAGTTTGGAGAGAATGGTGAGAACCATTTTTTCTCCTCCTTAGATTTATCAACCCTGCAATCCTTGAGTTGTGACAACAAATCCTTATATTTGGTAAAGAAATATTGGAGATTATCGAAGGTTTTTGGATCCAACGTGAGCAATTCCAACTTGAGAATGTGTCCCCTCATCTCATTGTTTTTCCAAAAATCCCTTCCATGGTGGTCCAATCTTCATTGGGGGTTTTACAGGAGGATATATGAAACAAGAGTTTAGGAGAAATGAGACTGCAAATTGTTCTAAACGCTTCATCCATTTGATTTAGATACTTGGATTTTTATATGGATGATGTTGGTTCTGCCTCTGTGTTCATGGTTAAAATGTACAATCCTCTGCTTTGAAGATGCATTATCATCTTCTCCTTCCATGCAAATAATTTGTAAGGTGTAAGAATGAATTCTTTTGGAAATTCCATTTTTCCGTTGCCTTCAATCTTCGGTACCTGCAAAAATAATTTTGTGTGTATTTTCCCTAACAGTCTGTCGAATCTGATACCATGTAAATGTTTTCAACCTGCACATAATAGATCTAGTTGGGAATTGACATACACAGTTGCATAGAAAATATAAGAAAAAAGAAGTAGGAGAGAAAGAATGGGAGAATTTTCATTAACCAAATGAATGAATGATAATTTACACATTTTATACTCTATATAACTCAACCAATGCACACTGGAGGAGAATACAATGTGCCATAGTGGTGGTATAGATTGATTTGGACACACACTAGTAGTTACAGGAGTAAACTGCCACCTAGTGTAGTGTCTCGGACAGTTACAGGAGTGAACTTCCACCTAGCTGAGTTAACTAGTCTATCAGTCTTCAGTTAACTGATTGAAACATAGTGAAGTGAGGAGGAGATCAGGGAATCATGGGTAATGTGATAGTCTGGTGATGATCCCAAGGAAAATCTGCATTATCTATTGATGATCCCATTGCTGCATGGTGATAATCCCAATGTAGCATCTAGACTCCACTCAACTGATCAAACTGAAGTGAAAATCGAAGAGAATATTCTCCCTAGAGAAATATTCTTCTTAAAATATAGGAGACTGAATAATGACTAATAGACATAGGAAAAAACTTAGGAAAATAAATCCTAGGTGTGTGTGAAGTAACTCCAACATGTGTCTCATGTGGGCACCTGCTAAAGGATCTATGCAAAGTTGTCCATCATTTCGTTCCTTTGTCACACAAGGGATTCCTCGAGCAACATTTTAAAAGGATCTCCTACTCCATCGTATTTCTTATCATGCCCCATGGATTTTTTTTGGGATCTACGTGGTTGATCTTACAAAGGCTCAACTAGTTTGAGTCCCAACTTCTTGTACCCAGATCTTGTCGGGGACACACACGAAGAAAAGTAAATGAAGAGAAAACCTCTCTGACACCACTGATCCGGATTTATGAAAAGAACGAAAACAATAATAGACTGAATACAATAAATAAGAGATACTGAGAACAAAAACATATATCCAGAGAACAATAACTTCTATTGAATAAATCAAATAGGCTAAAATTGTAAAACTATAGACCTGAAAACAACTTGCTTGAATGGTAGTAGCTATCTTTAAGAAGAGATGTGGCTGGTACATGGATCTGTCTGAGAAGAATGATTACAATGAGGCTCTAGAGGCCTTTTTAGCATTACTCATGACTTCCAAAACCATATACATCCAAAAACCTAACCCTAGGAGATGAAATGCCAAAAGTTATGTGGGCCCCAATGGGTAAGTTGGTACCTCAACTTCCCGTGGTCATAAAGTTTTCATATGACTCCATTTTAGGCATGTGATAGCCCATTGGAAATATATTTTCGAGAACTACAAATTATGATATCAAACTTTGACTTCGTCAAGAGTTTGACTATGGAAATCCAAAAAAACATTGTTTAGGGCCCCAAAATGGCCCTGGAAGTACAAAAAGACGTACTGACATGAAAAAATCCAAAATAAGCCAGTTGGATTAGGTGGGCATCCACCAATATCCACCTGGAAGTTGTGTAGGGCTTCAGACAAACTCAGAAGTGTAGAACCCACAATTACAAATAATTACAAAATAATGTGCTGAACTAAAAATTGTTAAGAGGAGCCAGTTGAAATAGGTGGGTGGCCACCAATATCCACCTTGATCACTATATCCTATGAATTTGTATTAAAAAGGCATATGAACAAAGAAGTGACAAAAAGTTGTGTATTCCCTTGGTAGATTATTTATACCCCACCTTAAGATTGTAAATGGGTTGGCTAAATATTGGTACTATGGTAGCCATATTACATATGACACGAGGAAGGAAAAATAAGAGAAAGCTTAACATATAGTTTCAGTAAAAGAATTGTTGTACTGAGAAGCATATTAGCACAAGTTTTTATACTAACAATGTGTTTATATGAGTGAGGATAAACATCATTAACATGGAAAAAATTTGTAAGCATGCTTTGTGGTTGGTCATTCAAAGTATGGTGATATGTGAATAAAAAATGGATCAAGTGCCAAATCTGGTTTGAAAAGGATTAACAGACAAATTTTTCTTAGTATGTAGATGGGTAGCGAAAAGGAATACCATTAAAGGAATTTTGGGATCTCAAATGAACCATAATGAAAAAAATTAAACAAATTAATATTAACTAGTTAATAGAATATTTTTATGAAGAAAAAATATTATGGATTTTCATACCATGTGACTTTATGAGTTGATATTCATATACCCTAAGTGACCTAAGAGCTCCCTTGGTTTTTCATAAGTTGTAGGCATCAAAATATTCTACTTAACAATTATGTTTAATCTCATTTCATGCCAAACGTGTTCTTTTCTCATCTAGTTAGGATTTAGCTAGTTACACATTGCATCTTGAAATTTCAACATTTCATAATCTACATCAATTCCATATTCATTCATGTTTCTACACTTTCTTTCATTTCCGTAAATTAGGTAAAAAAATGTTTAAGGAACATTATACTTAGATTATGGTAGAAGGGTGATAACTAGAGGGCTTGCCATTTCAATGGAGAAAGTTCTAATTAGGTCCTTTCACAACGTAAGCATGTGAAGTTGACAAGGGGAATTTGTCCATTTCAACACCAACATGTAATGATGTTGAGAAATTGTTAGATTAAATGACATAAAATGTTGGTATAGTAGGATGATAGTTACTATATAGAACAATCTGATGTTAGGAAGATGATGAATAACACTTGAAATCACATTAGTGAAAAATGAAAAATTTGTGGCTACACGACCAAAAATGTTAGTCACAACATTTTTTATAAGTTAAATACTATAACATTTGAACAATTTTAAGTGATGTAGCTATAAATGACCAACCTCAACTACTAATATAGATCAGAGATAAACATATATGACTAAATAACAACTAAGTGAATATAAATTAGTAGTATTTCTTACTTCTATGATTTGGGACACCACACCTGATAACATGTATAGTATAATTATTTACATCATAAATTGTAATTCAATCTCGGGCCACATTTTGCTAGCTAGTTTAAAGTCATTCATGATGAAAAACATTTATCATTTCTCAAATGTTTATATGTTTTAAATGTGATATAGTCATTGATTCTTGATAATAAATTACATATAATATATTATTACAATGGATATAAGTAATTACTAATTATATTCTCAACCATATATTCATATCCATGTTTTATATATATCATTGAATTATTCAACATTGAGATACTCAATAGTATATTCATATTGTTGAACAATGCATATCTATTTGGAATATAAAGTAAACAACATGTATCTATTTGTTGTATTTACATGGATTCTCAACCAGGTAATACTCAAAATAAATATATCCAACTAATTAATCTAAACAAATATATTGTATATACTTATAACTATAATGTATGATACATAAAATGTTGGAAGATTGGATGTTGTCATTGATGTCAACCCTAGTCTTGGGTTTTGGACCACAATATTGATAAAGGTATTTGGACATGAAGTACAATGCACATGCATATACAAAACCCATGAATGGATAGTATACATCATGTTGTTTCCGATGGTATGTGGCATGTCACGTGGATCTTCATGGTTGAGGAGAAACGAATTTTTGAAGATGAAAAAGTGAGTTGAGGAAGGAAGTACATGTAGGCCTTGAAGATAATTAAAGAAAAGAATTACAAAATAAGAAAGTGTCAGGTCGGCCCTAATGTTAAAAGAAAGTGACATAAATGGTATAAATAAACATCATTATACATTCATTTGATACAAGTCAAATTTCAAAGGAAATAAGAAGAAAAGAAGGCCGAATTTCAAGGGAGGATGAAGTCTTTTGGTGATGTTTTCTAAGGCATGTTATTTTCAGGTCATCTTACCATTTTTGCTATAACTTTTTTTCTAGAACGTTTCAGATGGTGAAATCACTATGGTATTGATAAGACATATCAAGGTACCTCTGGTAAAAATTTCAGCTCTTTATTCATTATAATCATGGAGATACACTCTGTGGAATATAGGGTTTGTGACGAGTCCTGAAGCTAGTCAATAAACAGGTGTTCCAAGTAAAAAAGTCATAACTTCTTCATAGAGAATCCAAATGAAGTGGGACAAATTTCATTGGAAATAGTATGGACTGTAGTTTCTTTTATGTGAGTTTCAGAATCAGATGTTAATTATTGAGCGCGGAACATTCTGTACAAGTTCACTCTCCTGAATAGACCAGAATTGAATAAAGTCTACCATTCTTTCTATAAACTCTTTTTGGAGAGGATTCAAGGAGTGAAAATTGGAGGAGTTTCAGAGAATACATTGAGTAATATTATCTGCAGGATAAGAGTACTTCAAGAATTGAAGAATTGCAGAAATTGAAGAAGTCTCAGGAAGCATTATCAGGTTCTATGTGATGATTGGTTGATGGTGACGATTTAATGTAATGCTTTATTATCTCTCATATATTCTTGGGTGGAAGGAAGGGGAAAGGATGGAGAGTTAAAATATCTCTTGATATTAGAGGATTGTATCTTCCTCTTGGGGGTTTATCCCTCCCTTTACATTTGGAAGCTTTATCTACCTTTGGAAGTCATTACTTCCCTTGAACAATAACTATTGATTATTTCTCATATATTGTGCATGGTGTATTATGGTGTATTGGTGTAACTCTTATACTATTGTTCATTTCTCATTGGATATAGTTGAATAGTTTAAGTATAAGTTAAAAAAGGTTTTAAATTGTACTTGATACTGATTCACCCCCCTCTTAGTATCAACAAATGGTATCAGAACGGGTTACCTTCAGTACAGTTTAACCACTAGAAGGAAGATCCTAAGAAGAAATGGAAGACAAAATTCCAAATGGGATTCCACCATTTGACGGAAGCAATTTTGAATACTGGAGTAATAGAATGGAAACTTACTTGAAATCTCTTGGGGTAGATGTTTGGTTCTCAGTTGCTTTAGGATACAATGCTTTGAAGAAACCAAAGACTGCAGCTCAGAAGGAAGCAAAAAGGAACAACAAATTGGCAATAGATACCATCCTATATGGATTGACAGTGTAATATACCAGATATAAAAAGTTATGCAGAATGGAAATAAAATGCTAGAAATGGCAGAATAACAGTAATATAACCAGGATAATCTCCACAATAACACATAAATGATATAAGAACAACAACAGAAATAACACTTTGATTCAGAAAGCAATGTTCACGGGCCTCTTCGAGGGGGAAACCTCTAGTCGAGCAACACTCTGTTACAATAATCTCCAAGCTAGGGTTTCCATACCCTCGACCCTTATTTATACTAAGTATGTCTATCAAGAGAAGCATCTAGAGGAAGATCCTTCTAGAAGTGGAAGATTCTATTAGGTCTTCTTACATCGACCTTATTCTATTTTAATGAAAGGCCTTATTAATATTGACCTTTATTACATATGAATATATTGATCTACCTATGTGTGGGTTAGGACCCTAACATGTCCGCCCCCTTAAGAACAACCTTGTCCTCAAGGCTTGAGATGTGGAAACTGCTGCAGAATGGTAGCTGGTTCCCAAGTGACATCTGCTAGAGTTGTATCTTTCCACTAGACTAGCACTTCCTTGATGGTTCGTTGACACAGGAAATGCTCACGCTAGTCCAAAACTGCTTCTGTCTGTAGCCAAATGGATCCTTCTTCAGCTAACTCAGGAAGGTTGGTTTGAATTTGGCACCTAGTTCCAATCACCTTCTTTAAGCATGAAACATGAAAAACAGGATGTAGCTTCGACTGACTGGGCAGAGCTAACTGATAGGCGACTTGTGCCACACTCTTGAGAATTGTATAAGGACCATAAAATTTGGGTGCTAGCTTCTGACAATGCTCCGACTTGAGGGAAGTTTGCTTGTATGGTTGCAGTCATAGAAACACTTGATCCCCTTCTACAAATTGACGTTCAGAGCGACCTTGATCTGCATGTTGCTTCATGCGATTCTGTGCCATGACCAAGTTCTCTTTAAGGGTATGAAGAATATCCTCACGAACTGTAAGTGTTTGGTCAACCGCCTGGACCTTCAAGGTACCTAATAAGTATGAGAGAACTGAAGGTGGGGTCTGTCCATATATCACTTCAAAGGGAGTCATGCGTGTAGTTGTATGGCAGGAAGTGTTGTACCACCATTCAGCTAGGGGTAACCATTGAGCCCACTGATTTTTCTTTTCAGAGGAAAAACACCTTATATATGTTTCCAAACACTTGTTGACAACTTCTGTTTGACCATCAGTCTGGGGATGATAAGTTGTGCTAAGATGAAATTGGGTGCCCTGTAGCTTAAACAGTTCTTGCCAAAAATTGCTTGTGAAAGTTGGGTCACGATCAGAAACAATAGAGTGCAGCATGCCATGAAGCTTGAAGATCTGGTCCATGAAAATTTGAGCCACCATGGATGAAGTAAATGGGTGTTGAAGAGAGAATAAATGAGCATACTTGGAAAGGCGATCCACAACCACCATTATGACTGATTTATTTCCTGATTTGGGTAAGCCAGTAATAAAGTCCATAGAGATATCCTTCCAAATATCAAGTGGAATCGGAAGTGGTTGTAGTGTGCCTGGAGATTTGACTGTTTCTCCCTTGTTGCATTGACACACATCACATTCAACGACAAAATTACGGATGTCATGTTTCATACCATCCCAGAAGAAAGAACGTTTGACCCTGTAATAGGTTTTGGTGAACTCAGAGTGCCCCACTATGGGTGTAGCATGAAGCTTAGAAAGTACCGTGGATTTAAGCTTTGATTGTTTACTTAAATACAAATGACCTTTATAATGAAGCTCATCCTGGTGCCAAGAGTACCTTGGGGGAGTTGGAGCATTGGTCTGCAATTGCTGGATCAGCTATGAAATTTTGGGATCTTATAGCCATTCCTGGCGCATAGCTTGGAGCCAATCTGGTACAATGAAGGAAAGAGAAAAAATGGATCCTTCTTCTTCATATTTTTGGGACAGTGCATCTGCCACCACATTGTCTTTGCCCTTCTTGTAAATGATCTCATAATCATATCCAAAGAGCTTAGTCACCCATTTTTGTTGCTCCGGGGAGGAAATGTGTTGTTCCAGAAAGTACTTGAGGCTTTGATGGTCTGTCTTAATTTGGAAACGTTGCCCCAAGAGATAAGGGTGCCACATATCAACGACATGCAGAATAGCCAACATTTCCTTTTCATGGATGGGTTTGCCCAGATTCCTTTCAGATAGTTGCTTGCTGGTGAAGGCCAAAGGTCAACCCTCTTGCATAAGGACAACATCGATTCCTTTCCCTAAGGAATCACATTCCAACACAAAGGTCTTTGTGAAATTAGGAAGGGCCAGAACCATAGTGGTGCACATGGTCATCTTCAAGGTTTGAAAAGCTTGAGCAGCGACTGGAGTCCAATTGAAAGAGTTCTTTTTGAGGAGAGTCATGAGAGGTGTTGCAATCTTGCCATAATTCTTAACAAACTTGCAATAATACCCTGTTAAGCCCATAAATCCATGCAATATTTTGAGAGTCTTTGGGTGCGGCCAGTATTGCATAGCTTCAATCTTTTTCAGATCCACCCTGATGCCATTCTTGCCAACCAAATGACCCAAGTATTCTACTTCTGAGGCACCAAAAGCACATTTAGACTGTTTCGGGAAAAGTTGGTGCTGAGAGAGTAGATGGAGAACTCAATCCACATGAGTAAGATGGTTTGTCCAGGTTTTTCTATAGATGAGGATATCATCAAAGAAAACTAATACAAAATGATGAAGAAAAGGATGAAAGACATGATTCATGAGGCTTTGGAAGGTGGAGGGGGCATTACACAAGACAAAGGGCATGACCAAAAACTCATAGTGGCCCTCATGAGTTCGAAAGGCCGTCTTGGGAATGTCTGCCTCCTTCATACGTATCTGGTGATAGCCTGAGTGAAGATCGAGTTTAGTAAAGAATTGGGCACCACTCAATTCATCCAGGAGGTCATCAATGACAGGAATGGGAAATTTATCTTTAATGGTCAGTTTGTTGAGGGCACAGAAGTCAGGACACATTCTCCAAGAACCTTCTTTATTCAGGACCATGACTATAGGAGAAGAGTAAGGGCTCGTACTAGGGTGGATAACGCTTACAGTAAGGAGTTCCTGGACCATTTTCTCAATTTCATTTTTTTGTGAAAAGGGGTGGCGATATAGACGGATATTGGGAGGAAGGCTTCCGGGTACAAGGGGAATGGAATGATCATGAACACCGTGGGAAGGAGGGAGTCCTTGGGGAGTAGAAAATACCATTTGGTGTTTAGAAAGGAGTTCTTGGAGGTCTTCCGACACCAGGGGTGTCTCTTTTGATTGTATGGCATGGAGTTGGGCAATGACACAAGAATGACCTTTTTTGAGCAGCTTTTCCATGCGATGGGAACTAATGACCTCGGGTGAACTAACAGTGATGCCTTGGAATTTATATTGGTGGCCTTCCTGATTGAATTGCATGTTTAATTCCTTAAAATCCATGAGGATGGGACCCAAATTCCTTAGTGAGTCTGCACCCAACACATTGTCACAACCACCCATGTTGATAGCAAACATATGGGATTTTAGGTGGTAATCACCAATTTGGAGACATACATTTTCACAGCGCCCTCCACATTTCATGGAACCACCATTGGCAATCATGATTTGGAAATTGTTGATATCATGGATGTAGCAATGAGTTTCTTGGGCAATGCGGTGATGAATAAAATTATGGGTGCTTCCACTATCAACCAAAATTATGAACTTTCGATGCTTGATGTAACCAATTAACTTGAGGGTTTGGGGGGTGGAGAAGCCAGTGAGATCATTGAGGGAAATGATCGGTTCCATTTCGGGAGGGTCTGAGGGAGGGGTTGTGTCAGTGATTTCAGGTGACTCAGGCACAAGGGGAGTTTCAACATCCTCTTCCGAAATATCCTCAGAGATGGCCATAAAAATATTTTGTTCCTTACACTTGTGGCCCGAGAAATATTTGTCATCACAATTATAATAAAGGCCTTTGAGTTGGCATTCATCCATTTCAGCCCTGGTCAATTTTTGAAACTTTAATGGGGTGGAGGGAGTAGTGGGATTTACGGGTTTAGGGCGAGGGATAAAGGAGAGTTTATGGTTTTGAGAGGATACGACCTGTTGTGCTTCTTTAGCTTTTTTAGTAGCCCCCACCCAACTCGAAGGTCGAGCCAGGAGGACATGGGCCCGAATCTCCTCCTTGAGGCCACTGATAAAACATTCTCAAAAGAAAGCATCAGTCATGCCCTCTCTTTGAAAAGCTAGGCGCTCAAAGGAAGTTATGAAGTCTTCTATTGTTCCCGATTGTTTCAACTTTGTTAAACAACCCAAATGGTTGGTGTCAGTGTCAAAGCATTCATAAAGCTCAGTCACAAATTGGGTCCAAGCAATATACCCTTGACGGGAAGTTTTTCTCCATTACCACCATTGCCAACGTTCTTTATATAGATGGAGAACAACATACCAGAGTTTGGCCAAGTCATTTGTAATGCCATATAAAGAGAAATAATGTTCCATTTGGGTGACCCAACCAGTGGGGTCCGAGCCATAAAATTTGGTCACATCCACCTGCAGAAGGCCTAGGTCACGTTGAAAGTGATGGGGCTGAAAGGTATGGGAATGGGAGGAATGTTCACCTTTAGTCTTTGGAGTTGCATTAGAGAAAGGGTCATCTATAGGGATCTTCATTTTGGTGCAGAGTGATGCAAAGATAGATTCAAGATGGGTGGTCAGTTCTTGCTTGAATTCCTCCATTGAGGACTACATGGTTGTATTTATGGTTGTATTGATGGATGAATCGATGGAGGCAACAATAGCACTCAATTTGTTCACTTCTTTTTGGGTCTCGAGGAAACCATATTGCAAGGTGTTGAAGCGAGTTTCCAGGTCTTGGCTACGGGTATGGGCCATGAGGATGGGTGAATGTTGTTGGGTATTTTACCCTACGGACTAATAAGCTAGGGCTCTAAGCTTATACGCATATCATGACCCTCAAGACTTAACTTTTAACCTTCTACCCGAATCTGAAACCCCTTTCTTCACATGCATACAAGAGAAGAATAAACCAACCTTTTTCCGGACGGCTGAAGTAGATCCTCCGTTGAGCTTCTTATCCCCTTGCTGTTGCTGCTCCTTCC
>JASDQU010735978.1:445205-465410 GCA_032191745.1 Picea mariana | reverse complement strand
AGCAAGCGGATGCCCGCGCCCAGTGAGCAGTTAGGGCACGGGTTGCTTGTTTTAAGTGGTTTTTTGAGGATTTTCTCAGCATGGTTTTGGTTAGGAAGAGGCATGAGTTGGCCTGATGCCAGGTAAACCTGTATAGTGCATTTTAGGGTTATAACAGTGAACTGAAAAGGGGCGGGCGGGGTAAAAAATTTTGCCAAAAAATGATATGGATGAATGTGATAAAGGAGAAGAGATGAATCCAATGGAATATGTCTCAAATAATGGTGAAAATATTTCCAGACTTTATTTTTTATTTTTTTATTTTTTACACCTGCGGAGTTATACTCCAGTCTGAAGAATACTCCAGCAATGAAATCCCCAAATGCTTAACCAAAAAGAAATGTGTATTTACTTGGCAACCTGAACACAGTTGCGCGACAATAGATCTTGTCTATTTTAATTTGTTTATGTTTCTGTCCCCCAAAGGTTAGGTATTCAAGGGTTCTATAGACAAGGGTTTTCCTTGTGCTATAGCTCTCTGATATACATGCGGGGTCCAACAGTAGTACTTTGCCCAATATCTCAGGGTACTAACTAAGGAGGATAGACTGTACCCTTAGCCGTACTACCCAACTACCCAGGTACTAGAGAGTATCTTCCCGAGTGTTGTTCTCGGTTGCACTATATCAGTCAGGCGGCTGATCAATTTATCTAAAGAGGGCTTCAGAAAATATAGGCCGATCTGTACATAGGTGTTGTCTGATGCGCTACCACTCGAAGGGGTACCAACAAGGGTTACAAGGGTGGCCAACAGATGTGCACTTAAGAACCACTTGTATTTTCTGCATGCATGAATCCCTCAACCATGGGTTTATGCACGCAACAACAGATCTCTTTGGCTTAAAAACGTCGGAATACATCTCTACCCTGAAAAAAAAAATTCCCACAATTTCAGCTAAGGAAAGTGCTCTGATACCACTTGTAATATACCATATATAAAAAGTTATGCAGAACAGAAATAAAATGCTAGAAGTGGAAGAATAACAGTAATATAACCAGCATAATCTCCATAATCACACAAAAATGATATAAGAACAAAAACATAAATAACACTTTGATTCAAAAAGCAATGTTCACGAGCCTCTTCAAGGGGGCAACCTCTAGTTGAGCAGCGCTCTGTTACAATAATATCCAAGCTAGGGTTATCATACCCTCGACCCTTATTTATACTAAATATGTCTATCAAGAGAAGCATCTAGAGGAATATCCTTCTAGAAGCGAAAGCTTCTATTAGGTCTTCTTACATCTGCCTTATTCTATTTTATTGAAAGGCCTTATTAATATTGACCTTTATTACATTTGAATATATTGATCTACCTATGTGTGGGTAAGGACCCTAATAGAAAGGTTCAGTGAAATCCAAAGTGGGATCATGTGCATCATCAAAAGAGCTTTGGGACAAGATACAAGACCTTTATGTAAGGGAAGATGCAGAAGAAGAAGAAGAAGAAGAAGAAGTTGAAGCAAATTACAACATCTCAGATTTCAAAGAAGAAAATAGAGGTTAGTTCTTTTGTTTTAATTGCAAAGGAGTAGGTCATGTTGAATTTGAATGTCCTCATCCAAGGAT
The DNA here is from genome assembly GCA_032191745.1 of Picea mariana. Classification (NCBI taxonomy): domain Eukaryota; kingdom Viridiplantae; phylum Streptophyta; class Pinopsida; order Pinales; family Pinaceae; genus Picea; species Picea mariana. The sequence continues at coordinate 463,801 of JASDQU010735978.1, read as the reverse complement.
TGAAAGAAATGACACTGAAGAAGAAAATTCCAATGAAGAAGAAGAAAATCATGAAGAAAACATTATTCAACAAGAAGATGAGAATCTTAAAAAATTAAAGCATGTTGAGATTGAAAATAGCAAGTTCAAAGACACACAAAGAAAACTAAGAAGTGAATTGGGTAGTTGTGAAAAGACAATTGTAATCTTGAAGAAACAATTAGAAGACTTTGAGAAACTAAGAGAAGAAACCATTTCCTTGAAAACTCTACTCGAAGAAGAAAGAAGAATAGGAGAAGTAAGGAATGTCCAAATGATGAAGATAGAAGAACATTGTGAGAAACTTGAACAAGAAGTTGTCTCATTGAGGAAGAGCTTAAGAAACTCTCAAGTGCCAAAAGACTTAACACATCTTGGATGCATGGGTGAAAATTCATACAAAGAAGATGCAAATACCAACAACAAGGTTGAAGAAAGAGCTACATAGACAGTTGATGAGAAGTGGACCAGGATACCAGAAAGAATGAATGATTACAAAAGAGATGAATATCCAAGAAGACCTCCTACCTTCAGGAATCAAAGAAGCTTCAATTAGTATGAAGGAAACTATAGAAGAATAGATCATGAACCCAGATGGACTACATCACAAAGAAGCCCACTTACTCCAATGTATCAAAATTTCTTTCTTGGTTATTGTTATACTTGCAAATTTTTTGGACATAACGCAATTAATTACAGAAACAATGAAAGGAACACATACGCAAGAAACATGAATGGTGTAAATAGAAGATATGGAAATAATCATGGATTTGTCAACAAAAGTTATAATTCATTTTGCCCATTGATGGACAAAAATATTGCATGCTAGAAATGTAATTATCTTGGTCACAAAGCACGAGATTGCAGATATATTAATGAAGATGTCCCTATGCCAACCACAGTATGGAGAAGGAAAGAGATTCCAAACAATGAAGTTTGTCAAATAGCATTGATCGTTGAAGAATGTAAAAAAGAAGATGAATGAGACATAGATAGTGGATGTTCTTCACACATGACCAGGGATCAAGACAAATTCATCAGCTTGAAGAGAAAGGGTGGCAATGTTGCATTTGGAGATGACTCATTTGCCAAAATACTTGGAGAAGGTTTAGTAGAGCTTGGAAGAAAAAATGTAAAAGAAAAGAATGTTCTATTGGTTGAAGAATTGAATCATAATCTGCTCAGTGTTAGTAAAATGTGTGATCAAGGATACACTCTTATGTTTGATTCCCAAAAATGTAAAATCAGAGAAAATAACTCAGGAAGATTGGTTGCAATTGCAACAATAAGACCGAACAACATATACATCCTAGACATGAAGAAGAGAGAGAAGACAGAAGCCACAAAAAAGGATTCTAAGGAAGGAAAAGTCCCAAAGACCAAAAATAAGGATGAAGTATTATTGAGTGCCACATGTTCAGGGGGAGCATCCCCAAAGAAGAGAGGTACATTTTTCCATTAAACTCAAGGGAAGAAGCCCTACCCTTTGCCATTGATGTCAAATGGGGAGGAAAATTGGGATCATGATGATAGGGGGAGCATGAGTGTTGCCATCAATGACAAAGGGGCAGATTGTTGGAAGATTGGTTGTTGTCATTGATGTCAACCCTAGTCATGGGTTTTGGACCGCAAGATTGATGGAGGTATTTGGACATGAAGGAAAATGCACATGCAGATAAAATACCCATGGATGGATAGTAGACATCATGTTGTTTCCGGTGGTATGTGTTATGTCACGTGGATCCTCATGGTTGAGGAGAAATGAATTTTTGAAGATGACAAAGTGAATTGAAGAAGGAAGTACATGTAGGCCTTGAAGATAGTTAAAGAAAAGAATTACAAAATAAGAAAGTGTCAGGTCAGCCCTAATGTTAAAATGAAGTGAAATAAATGGTATAAATAAACATCATTATACATTCATTTGATACAAGTCGAATTTCATAGGAAATAATAATAAAAGAAGGACGGATTTCAACGGAGGATGAAGTCTTTTGGTGATGTGTTCTAAGGTATGTTATTTTCAGGTCATCTTACCATTTTTCCTATAACTTTTTTTCTAGAACGATTCAGATGGTTAAATCACTATGGTATTGAGAAGACATATCAAGGTACCTTTGGCAAAAATTTCATCTCTTTGTTCTCTATAATTATGGAAATACACTCTGTGGAAGATAGGGTTTGTGACCAGTCCTGAAGCTAGTCAATAAACAGGGGTTCCAGGTAAAACAATCATAACTTCTTCATCAAGAATCCACATGAAGTGGGAAAAAATTCATTGGAAAGAGTACGGACTGTAGTTTCTTGTATGTCAGTTTCAAAATTGGATGTTAATTATTGAGCGCGGGGCATTCTATGCAAGTTCACTCTCCTGAATAGACCAGAATTGAATAAAGTCTATCATTCTTTCTATAACCTCGTTTTGGAGAGGATTCAAGTAGTGAAAATTGGAGGAGTTTCAGAGAATTCATTGAGTAATATTATCTACAGGATCAGATTACTTCAAGAATTGAAGAATTCCAAAAATTGAAGAAGTCTCAGGAAGCATTATTAGGTTTTATGTGATTATTTAATGTAAAGTTTTATTATCTCTCATATATTCTTGGGTGGAAGGAGGGGGCAAGTATGGAGAGTTCAACTCTCTCTTGATATTGGAGGATTGTATCTTACTCTTGGAGGTTTATCCCTCCCTTTACATTTGGAAGCTGTAGCTACCTTTGGAAGTCATTACTTTCCTTGAACAATAACTATTGATTATTTCTTATATATTGTGCATGGTGTATTGTGGTGTATTGGTGTAACTCTTATACTATTGTTCATTGCTCATTTGATATAGTTGAATAGTTTAAGTATAAGTTGAAAAAGGTTTTAAATTGTACTTGATACTGATTCACCCCCCTCTTAGTATCAACATAAAACTTATATGTAAGTAATATATAAGTTACATATATTATAGTTATGAATATAAAAAACAAAAAGAATAAAAAAAAAATGAAAATGATAAAAATTACAAACAACTTAAAACAACATAACATAATTCATTTTCTATGTGCAGTTGCTTCACATGAATTGGCCATGGCCATGAAACCTTGAACTAGTTGGTGTGAAACATGGTGTGAAACAATGTAGTAGTTCATTTTTCACACAAAATTGAGATGCTTTGGTGGGAGAGGGTTAGCCTAAAATACAATTGAGGTAATTGAGAGTTTCAATTGGGGATTAAGGGGTCTAATTTTGTAAAAGAGAGAGGTTTTGGGGAAATTTGAGGTATTTTAGTGGGTGGTTGGTTCTCATTGTTGTCTTCTTTGAAGGGGGAGCATATATATATATATATATATATATATATATATATATATATATATATATATATATATATATTTGCACCAGGGATAGGACATGGAGGCTTCTCAGAAGGTGGACAAATAATTTGGAATTGGAGGCATTGAAGAAGGTATCTACAAAGAATTTGAAGAATTCCTCTTCAACAGTTACTTGGATTTGAAGGTGTGTCCAATTTCTTCCCAATATGTGTTTTGTTAGCTGAGTGCAGAGATTCTTAGTGTTTTTTTGGGGTTATTGAGTGTCATAATTTTTATTAAAGGTACATCGGAGCCAATTTGGTTAGGTGGTTCAAATTCTATAAAACATTTTTTACCAATATTGTTTTTGTTATCTGAATTCAGAGATTCTTAGTATTTGTTTGGAGATTATTGAGGGTTATCATTTTATTCAAAGTACAATGGAGCGAAGTTGGCTAGGTGGTTTGAACTTTATATCTATATGTGTGTGTGTGTGTGTGTGTGTGTGTGCCCCTTTCATTAGATGAATGCATAGATTCTTAATGTTTTTTTGGGGTTATTGAGGGTTATCATTTTTATTTAGGGTACATTTGAACCAGTTTGGCAAGGTGGTATCAATCATATAAAACATTTTTTGGGTAGTGGGACTTTCATATTTTACATATGCGTTGTCATTTTTTCATAATTAGATGTGATTCCACTCTTTCAAATCATATATGCTCCAACTCTTCTTTCAATCTATCCACTTTTTCTTATAAATTTTATTTTCCAAACAAACTAGTTTTAGACTTATGGTTATCAAATTCTACAACAAATGCATTGAAAGAATCATCATGAAATGGCCCAACAATTTCTAAATCTAAATCCTTCATTGGAGATAGACTAGAGTTTGTTGCATTTTCACCCTCATGGTTAGTATCTTTAGATCTAAGCCTCGTCTGGTGTATATATAAATTCATTTCATTGTATCCCTATTGGGTTGTCATTTGTGGTTTCCCATGCACCTTCTCCATATTAATATATTTATTTTCAAAGGATTTCCAACTTTGAAGTGATTTTACTTTCGTGAACTTCAAATTCCATGTTTTAGATGAGTTTCAAGGTTGTGTGATCTATGCTTGAGTGCACTTTCACTCTCAGAGTCATAATCAAACATAGGGCCTTTGTCATCCATAGGATCAGATTCCTATGCATATTGACTTGACCAAAAATCTCCTAAAGAGCTCACACTACTACCACGTTCTTGAACTACCTTAAAATATGGTTGTACCATAGATAGAGATTGACAATCTTGGTATTTTCATGTAAATGGAGGTGGTGGTTTTTTAGATGGGAGTAGGTGATATCACCTTGTTTTCGTAATGTTATCACCTTAAAATTCCTCACTTGAACCATTTTGAGTAGTTCTACTTAAATATATCTGTTATAACACCTTTAGTCACTCCATTTTAGCTAATATGCACTCTATTATCCATAATACATCATATTCCTAAATTTGGTTGACTTCTCAGATACCTAACTTTACCAAATGATCCTCCTTTGCATACACTCACTAGTTTCCTTCACAAAGAGGGTGAGTACTCCCTAGTTTCCTTAAGRAAAGGTGAGAGTGCATTCTCAAGTGAGTAAAAGAATATAAAAAAAATGAAAATTATGTGCTCCCACAAGGATTTTATGAGAAAATTAGTTTCATAACTTCTTAATTCCATAGAAAAATGTCTTAACCACCTTCATGTGGTATAAATAATACCTCAAAGGAGAAAAMTTTAGACACTAATCCTGGGATATCAAAATGGTCATCTGATCCCAAGCATTCAGAGCTATTTTCCAAAAGTTTTTATGACTAGAATCTCCATGATTTATTGCATCCTCAACACTTTCCATCTCCCACTTTCCAAGAAAGAGACCTAATAAACCCATGTATTTATCTTCTTCGAGCAAAGAAAAACACTAGAGATCGAGCAGTCTTGAGTGGCATAGGCCTGGAAGAATAAAGAAAATGGTTACGGGAGGTGTCGTCAACAGAAACCATGTATACTTTATATGTTTTGTTGTTTCCATTTATAAAATTGAGATATATCTTCCTCCCCCATATATATTGTCTCCTTTCATGCATATGTTTGATTATCCATTTCTAGTGTTTGTTCAGATTCTCCTAACTTGAGTTAGTTAGTTATTACATTAATCCATTAATAACTACTAGATAGGTATAAGGAAGGTCTTGTTCTTTGTGTGTAGGTTGAGAATCCCATAGAGGAGCAAGAGGATTGGAGTGAGGATAGCCCAGTAATCTCGTCTTCAACCATTTTATAATAAAGTGATTCCTCTAACTACCTCGATAGTTATTTAAGAATTACTGTAGGCTAAACTAGGAGAAAGATAGAGTGTTATCTCTGATTTTGATCTGTTGTGACTTCACCGTAGTCATAGGTTAGAGTTTACTCCTCTGTAATAGAACTGGAGACTCCACTGGGGAGTAAATATTAGAGTTATTATATATAGGGTGAGCCATGTTACTTATAGGATCTTTGTGTGATTTCTCTAGTCTATTTCCTATGTGGTTGCTTCTTTATTGTCCCTTTAGACCAAAGTTTAGGCATCTATCTAAATGTTTCTAGGAATTTTCTCCCTTAATTGCATCCAGTCATTGGTTTTCCTCGTAAATAGAGTGACTACTCACATATTTCAATGAAGCAGGGTGTGAGTACTCAACCCTTTCCTTTGCAAAAGGTACAAATAACCCCTGGGAAGATGTTTTTTCAAGATTTCAACCATGTTTTCTTGAGTTTTCTACACCTAGTTGCTAACTTAGTTGCTTGAGAGTCTATCTGCAATCATTTACAGTTTGTTACATGTTTTCTTAGTTGTATTCATCATAAAAAACAAAAAACCATTGTAGGTTTCTTTGCACTTTTTCTTGTTTGTTTGTGTGTTTGAGGTGTGGTTAGCTAGTTGCTTCTTAGTTGTTTTTTTGGTTGATTATTTAGGGTATATTAGCTTTCATTTATTTTAAGAAAAGAAAAATAAAAATATTGCATTAAGTAGGTTGCATTGTTCATTGGATTTTATTTTTCAAATTATTCATGGTATACCTTACTTAATTGAAGAATCAAGTGCAAATTGTATGCCAATATTATTATCAATTGTTATGTTGATTTTTTAAAAGATCATGTGTTTCACATCCATATCCCTTTAGAGTAAATAATAGAAAACTAAAACAAATTATTAACTTAAAAAGAAGTAGACTTTTTCTTTCAAGGAAAATTGGCAATAGTCTAGGTCTTGGGGCCTTGGGACATGTTGTATAATAAACTCTCCAAGGCCATCAATCTACAAATTAGAGTTGATTAAAGAGTGAAAAATCCAATAGTAGTGTTGAGTTCTTTCTATAAAATCTCCTCTAGCATAGGATTCAAGCATAAGGTTGCCTTAGAGCAAGTGAGGGTGATATCCCCTCCTTTGCTTACTTTCGTGTTTGTTGGATTGCTGTGTATATGGGGGGTTCTAAGTACAAGGGCCCTTTGAGTGCTATTGCTTTTGGAAGCTTCAAGATTTGATACCCTGCCAATACATGTCGTCTCGACCTACGATTGTTCCACCCGATCCTCGATTGTGAAGTGGTAACCATAGTGGATTGTCATAGGATTTCACATGGGTTACTATTGGTGGGCCTTAAAATAACAACAATAATGTTACCAATCCCTGAGATTGATACTTTAATTATCAACCTGAGGCTCATACAAAATTTAGAGATGTTTTGCAAAGTATGTGCAAAGTGCATTGGACATCTATTTGATGATTAGGACTGACAACATTTGTAAGGTAACTAGAGAGGTAGTGGGGGGGCCCAAAGGGCCCATAGTGATAATAGTGGAGGCCATTAAATGTAAGGTGAACTAGGTCCACTATATTATTAAATAAGGCCCACTATGGTAGTTAGATACAATAAATGGGTAATTAAATATAATAAATGTAAGAGGACTTCTTAGAAGGTTCTACTTCTATAAGATTCCTCCTCTAGAATGTTCTTAGGTGATGGTAGAACTATATAAAGGGGTTCGAGCAATGTAATGGGATATGAAGAGAATTATTGTATTGTGAGTTGTAGCTCAATAGGAGGATGCCCCCTCGAAGAGGCAAGTGAATAGGAGAGTATCCCTTCAATAATAGGATCCATTGTATGGTGTTGCCCTACCTCAAGGGTTTTGATATAATAAAGTGTTGTTTCTTCTATATTGCTTTGTGGATATTGTTGTTGGGAAATAATACCCTACAAACTAACAAGCTAGGGCTAAACTTGCATGCAGATTATGACCTTAAAGAAATCACTTTTAACCTATCACCCCAAAACTAAAACCCCTTTTTCACGTACAAGCATGGAAAGGACCTACTAACCTTTTTACTGATGTTTGGTGTAGATCCTTCATTGCGCTTTGTCTGCTTGCTTGCACTGCTCCTTTCAAAAACAATCCTGCAATCAAGACAAAACACTACGCATGCATGCTATTTTTCTACTTGAGGGTTAGAGATTAAGCATAAATCGAATAAATCATGTATAACTCATGCATTGGGACGGGAAAAGTATTCTTTTATTAATCTCAAGATAAATCAACTTACAATAATGATAGAGATCGACCACTGCTCCTTGATCCTGATCCTGGGCTCCTCCTCTTCTTTGTCCTCCAACTGCTTTGCTTTAATTCTCCTTAAGCTTGAGGAAAGGATAAAGGGTTGGGACAAATGGATTCAACAATTGGGCAGAGTTTCTTCCCTATAATTTTCCTCCTCCAAATAGTACCCCTACCCCTTCTTTTATAGGCTAGAAGGAGCTAGGGTTTTGGATGAACTCTTGGCCATGCATGGCCGAGAGTTCCAGTTAACTGACCCATAGCTTTTTGTCCCATCGACAACTTTCCTGTTTTTGTGTTTTGTTAGGTAAACGCAGGCTGTAGTGCGCTTGCTAGCATTTTCTTTTGGATAAACGCGGGCTGTAGTGGCCCTGCTAGCATTTAATTTTTAAAAATGGAGTTTTTAGAAGAGTTGTTCAGTAGTTTTTTGGCAAAGAAGGGATATGAGTTGGCCTGATGTCAGGTAAGCATGTGTGGTGCAATTTAGGGTTATAACAGATGCCCCCTAATGTGTGAGGTCAGAAGAGCATCTGATGGCCGAAATACATTACCAATCTTTTACCAATCTGTACTGATATGCTGAATGAGTGAGCCCAAGAATCAGGAATCAGGAGGTGTCGTCTGCAAAATAACAAATGTCTCACCGAGGCAGGCATACGCATGCTCGGGATAAAATAGAATGCATGGCTACCAATCAAATACACTGTAGATCCATGTCATATAACTATATAAATTGTAGCCGCGAACAGTACACAACGGAGCTACATCTCGAAATAAAAAAGATATACATGAAAAGTATCCATCTTCGTAGAAGCTGATAAGGTCTGATGGCTAGAGATGAATACTTTAGAGCTTGAGCAACAACTTCAAAATCTTCAAAACTTGGGTAGGAGTGTAATATGAGTGTACGATTGCACTACCCAGAGGTCTTCGACGGCTCGTCGGGCATGGACAAAATTGATAATCTTGATGATCAGACTGAAGGCTTCAGTGATTTCGAACAAAGAATTGATTGGACGTTCAGGATGGCTGGGTATACGAACAAGAGACATATTGCAGAGGGGCCGACCCAGGCTTTGTGACAAACTTCCCTTGGATAATAGCACGACAAGTGATAAGACTCAGGCAGCATATCTGTTAATCATAAGTGTACGAAGAAGGAGGCAACGCAAACTATCCATATGTTTGGAAGAGAAACCAAACAGTAGATGACATAACTCTATATAACGAGAAAATCTTCCTAAGGTCGTACTACATCCCATAGTCTGATGAATCAAACAGACAGATGTGCTTTATCCAAGGGCGACTCATGATGCTGCCAATAAAGAAAATACTTTTCCCATCCTCTTTTTGGGGTATATCTGATTTTTTTGTTCTTTTTTATGATTTTGAAAAAAGAATAAAGGAATATTACATTACAATGGAGGAACGAGTATAGAAAACATACAAGATCAAGGCACAAGGACAAGACTGATGTTCTAGGGAAATGACACTCGGGAAAAATCCTCCAGTGGCCAAAGGTGTTAAGACGCAAAGGCAAACTGTTACTAGGCTGATGGGTAAAGGATGCAAATGCAGATGATAGAACACACAATGGTAACGTCCTTCGATGTAAGTTTAACGAGCCCAGAGAAGGTAAGCTCGGTGATTTTTCATATTTAGAGAGTCTGAAAAAGCAGAAAAGGAAACTCCATTGGGGTACCTTTTTCGTCAATAGTCTAGTCGGTTTGAAAAAGGGGTAAAGTAGCACCGATTAGACGTCAATTCAAAACCATTTTAACGAGTGTGACAAGGACAAGATCACTCGGCTATTTTTTCAATTTTAAGGAGTCTGAAAAAAGCTTAACTATGGACTCCGTCAGGAATGTTCTTCTGGACCATTTTAATGAGTGTGAAAGAATAAGGTCACTCGACGATCTTTTCAATTTTAGGGAGTCTGAAAAGAGCTTAACTATGGACTCCGGGGGGGGTTTCTTTTTCATAAATTTAGTCCCTCAGGCCCAAAAAAGGGAATAAAATTATACCTGAGGATACTCTTCTAAAGAATGGAAATTCAATAGAGTATTCCTTTGTTCGTACAGTTGACCGTCCAGACCGAAAAAGGGGTAAACTACCACTGGACAGACGTGACTTCAAATTTCAGTTTAACGAGCATGAAAGGTCACAAGATTGCTCGGCAATCTTTTCATTTTTAGAGGGTCTGAAAAGGGCTTAAAATGAGACCCGTTTAAGGAACATTCTTCTGGACCAATTTAACGAGTGTGAAGAAACAAGGTCACTTGGCAATCTTTTCATCTTTAAGGAGTCTGAAAAGGGATTAAAGAAGACTCCACAATGGTTACTTTTCTCACTTAATCTGGATGATATCAAAAAGCATAAATGCAGTCTCGCCAGATGTTGCTTTCAGATCTCAAAGCGAGCTTGAAAAACAACAAAGTTAGCTCATGATAGACTCTTTGTGGGTCGATGCCTGGAATCTTCTCGGGGGAGCTGTATGCTCCGACGAAAACATTGTCTATGACGCCAGGGGTTCTGGAGATATTGATAGGTATATTTTTAGCGATAGTTGCCATATTCCCCTCAGCATAAATTTCTTGTGTAGCTAAGAGATTAATAGGACATGGCTGATCTCCCGTCATGGTGATAGTGAATTCTCCTGCCTCAATTCAGTGTAACTCTAGGAGGAAATATGATCTGTGATGAAGATCTTCCCACGGTTTGTTCGGACTAGTCATTGCTTTGATTACTGCTTCCTCAGAAGGCAAGACTAAGTCTAACGAATCGGTGCTGGCGAGAGAACCCTGAGCCCAGACAGGCTCTATAGGTGGATCCAACTCTTGTGCGGGAGTCGGATCAGGAGTAGCTGAAGCTTGCTGGACTAAAGAGTATGCTATTTCAATGACTGACAAGGGCATAGACATGCTAGCGTGCCCTGTCTCATCCATCGTGGCTAATGGGGAAGGAAGAATCCACGGATCCTGAAAGTAAGTCATGCAGAATGACGAGACGTGAAAAATCTCAGCTTTGTTGTGAGTCGATATAAACTTGACATCGCCATGAGGAGGTGGGTAATTGAAAGTACCCATCATAGATGGGCACAAACCAACTCCTACGTTAATGACACCAGCTTGAGGATTATCAATCATGGGAACCGTGGATGCCCCCAAAGCTGGGTTAGGTCTAGAGAAGGACAATTGATTGATGGTCACTATCCGGCCTTCATGCGGAAATAATAAAACTCGGAAAACTGTAGCGACCACAACTTGCATAGCATAAGTCCAACTACGACCTAATAAGAGATTGTAGTCGAGGGGGGCATTGACTAGCTCTACTTCGATGCACATGGTCTTCCCTCCTAACTGCACAGGGAAAGAAGGAATGATGCCATGTTGTCGGAATGAACGACCATCGAACGCAGTGAGGAGAGTAGGTGATGGAGACAACTCGGGCTGACCAATGGATTTCCAGCATGCTAACGGCATAACGCATGTCGAGGCACCCTTGTCGACCACTGTGCGAAATATATTGCGTGTAAAATTTTTTCGTGGGATGAGCCACTACTATCTGAAACGCTACGTGGTAAGGCAGACGAGGTTTTAAGTCAGTTGTATCTAGCATGATGGTACCCGGGTTACAAGTCTCAGTAGAGCCTAAAGCAGTCAACAAGGCTTTCCTTTGAGCAGGGAAACTTTGGAGGACCTCCAAAGAGGACATAGCACAAGGGGTTTGGGATAAATCTTCCACCACAGAGTAATTCTGGGTGGCCTTGCGTTTGGATTGTGAGAAGCTTTCTTAAATGCACCCTTTGGAATGCGTGTCATCGTTTCTACCAACATCTTCTCAATCTGTAGAGGAAGAGATGTGATCACAACTTCTTTACCCTTCTCAGAGGCGCTTGGTTTACTATAGTCGTGCGCTCTAGTCATGATTAAAGCATCACCCCTAACCATATATACATTCACGGATGAGGAATTCTTTGGAGGAGGGCAGGTTTCCTGGCTGCCCCCTTCGGCACTTGTAAAGGCTTGAGTTAAATTTTGCCCATGCTGAAAGGGATTAGTCAACACGGCTTGCTGTTGCTGTGTGACAAACTTTTGGGCCTCTGCAAGTCGAGGACACAGATGGGTTGGGTGGTCTTCCACACACAAGTTGCACGGATACCTTTCCTTCTGCTTTTTCATGGTGCCCTCGCCAACATTATTAGTGTGTTTTTTCTCCCCCTTACCCTTCTTTCATTGTTTTTTTTTCCCTTCAGGCTGCTGGTTGGCCTTTGGGTTAGTCATCTACATAGAGTGTACTTCCGACGTTTGGGTAGGAGGAGTAGCCAAATCAGTAGTCTGGCTGGCCGCTGAGTGTTGAATAGATAACTGTTGCAATTGTTTTGTCAATTGCTCAGCGGGCTTGGTTTGTGCTGAACCAACAATACCATTGGCATGCGGCCCAGCTCTATGTCTAGTTTTATCCAGTATTGATCGTGGAGTATCCAGCAGGATGTTGTATAATAGATCAAACTGAGAATAGATGAGCTCAAACTGTTGAGCCCTCATGATGGCATCTTCTTTTGAGAAAACCCCTAAAGTCGCGATGTCTTTGGATAATTGTGGGACTAAAGACTTAAGGAACCACTCAAGCAGGAATGTTGGTGGGACTGGTACTTTGATTAGACTCTTTCGGCGTCTCCACTCTTGGATATGATCAGAGATATGGTCTGCTGTTGTCTATTCGAAATTGGCTAGCAACTCTGTTCCGGTGTCGTATCTCATAGGTAACTGGAAATGGTTAAGGAAGGCCATCAACAGGTCGCTAAAAGAAGAGTATCGTGAGCGATCAAGCTCTATGTACCATTTCGCGACACTCCCGATAAGAGTGTGTTGAAACAATCGCAATTGGATGGAGTCATCTTTCAACAAGTTAGATGAACACCAAAGATGGAAAGTAGTCATGTGATCACCTGGATCTTCGTTAGTCTTGGCCTCGAACTTTGGAATGTCCAAAGGCAACTTGGTTGGCATAGGAGGCCAACGCGGATCGTGACAGATAGGATCATTTAACAACCGTGTCAAATATGGCAAGTGTAACATCACCAGGAATGGTAGTTTGGGTTGCTGCTGATAGCCTGGGAAAAAGGGTCCTGGAGTTTGACTGGCACCAGATTGCCAGGAAAAGTTTGGTTGCTGGCCCGGATTCTGGTAGAAACCATGGCCCTGACCAGCGTAAGGATTTTGCATCTGTGGAGACATCATTGGCTGATTCCCCATGAAGGACATATGATGTTGGGAATTCATCATGTTCAACGGACTTTGGGAAGGATTACCCCATGCCGGTCCTGATGGGAGAGGCATAGAAGTCTATCCGGGGTTCTATTGACTGTGGAAAGAATTACCCCAGAACGACATTCCAGAGGAAGGAATGGATCCTTGTCCTGAGTTCCAAGGTCCTGGTATATGTGCCCCCGGCATAGGAATAGTACCCTGTGCCGGAGTAGACTGTCCAAAAATGGGTGTGCCCCCAGATGGGAAAGCAGTGGATGCGAAAGTGTTGTTACTAAACATCCCGTTCCAAACAAACGGTGACGAACCTACTGGAAAAGTTTGTGCAGGTGTTCCTTGACTCCCGGCTCCAAATGAACTCGTGTGTGTAGGCTGCCCGGCGGACTGCTGATGTAGACCACCAAGCGAAGGGGATGAAGGAGAGATATGACCTCCAATGTAAGGAAAAGCATTAAAAGGAACAGGAATGCCCCCAAGTTGACCTTGCAGAGGAGCGTTAGAGCTCCCTGACCCCAGACCCAAAGTCTGTAAAGTGGAGTAAGTGAGTGTAGGACTTGTACCCTAACTAGGCATACCGTATGAGAACAGAAGGCCTGTCGCACTAGGTGTGAAGGGAAGTGTGGCCGCCACGATAGATGGGGACGGTCCACTGTGCGATGTAGTTGCAGCCGAGACCGTAGTGGCTCGGACTGAGGACGACAAGTTAGGAGATGCTTCTCCTGTGGTGACAACGGTGATGGGAATGGAAGAATTCCCAGAGGAAGTAACAACGTTTGTTTCCATAGCTGTGTGAGGCACTGACAGGCGTTCGTAAAATTGAATTGGCACAATAACTTGCGGCCAAGTATCAGTGGTTGGGGTTTCAACCGAACCAAGGTTGGTGGTTGATTCCTCCGGAAGTTGTTCGGGCTCAATGGTTTGTAACCTGGTTGCTTTGAAAGACCCTTGTTGGTCTAGTTTCCGCCTCAATGGTGGTGGGGGTGGCTCCAGTATAACCGGCGGTAGGCCCAGAAGCCTTCGTGACCGATGGAGCTCTGAATCCTCCACTGTGTGAGAAGATCCAAGACACGCTAAGGTATTCTACATGTGCAAACAGTAACACACACTAAAAAAGAAGCCCCTAAGAGATAAATCAAGCAAACACTAAACTAGTTGGAAGAACAGTTACAACAACCAACACTAGAGAAACTTACTGGTGCAAGTGCAACTTGAAAATGGAAGCACCCTCTGGGTATACTCTACAAAGCATGGCCCGATGTTTTTCCTAGGTACCGTGGTATATCCCTGAAGTCACTTGTGTATGTCCCTAAAAAAGATTGGAAACTAGTTTGCCAGCACGCAAACAGTCACCAGGCGGGTACAGTCGATAGTCGGGTAGACCACAATGAGTAGGGTATCAAGCCCGAAACCTGTCAAGGGTATCGAGAGAAAATGGTCTGGAAGACAACTAAGGACCTCGAATGGATTCGAGACCCACAAAGCCCCGTGGCAAATGCAAACGATGGAATCCCTTAACAAATCCTCGATATGTGTTCTCCACTACGCTTGGTCCAGCTTTGGAGGGGTTATCTCCGCTATCTTTCCTTACGCGACCTTGTGTTTAGCCCCTGTGCTAGAGGGGGGTCCCGGATAACTTTCACGTAAMTGGACTTCTACACTCCCTATGATAGACTCCAATGTTTGGTTTGAGTGGCCTTGGAGAATTTACTCTCCAACCTATTCCAAGGCCCTAGTCCTGAGCTAGTGTATGAACCCTACAAACAAAAGAGTCTAATAGATTTTAAATTAGCGTTGCTTTTATGGGCTTTTTTACGTCACAAGGTATGAAGGTGAAACTGATGGTGTGTAAAGAATCAAAGAAAAATGAATAAGAAATGCTTGGAAACAAAAATTTTTACAAAAAATGCAAAAACCATCAACTTTTCACCAAGAAAGATTTCTTTTTCTTTTCAATTTTTCTAAGATTTCATGCAGCAAACATAAAGGAATTTCGCTCAATCTGCGAGCTACTTATGCTCTAAATGCACTACAAAAACTTATGAAAAAATACTTCTTCCTAGCTATTGATGCAGCAACACCATCTTCAAACAAAGAAGCAAATGAAAAAGAGATAAATTTTTTTATTTTTTTATTTAAGTGCTAAATGAAGCAACAAAGGGAAAATGCCGACAAGCACAAAACCAAGAAAACAAAATAAAATTTTGGCTTAAAGCGCAGATCGCAAAGAACCAGAGCAAAGATGCACAATGGCAATCAAGAAAGCACCGACTCTTACGCTTGTATAAAAACCATAAAACAAAATCTTTCTTTTTTTATCTTTTCTATCAACAATCAACTAAGAAAAAACAGGCTAAGGGTAAGAGGCCCTACCTACTAACTGTGCAACCCTAGACTCAAACCCCTGAGAGGAACACTTCTCACCATAGGAGGGGATGACTGCCCCACCCTGATTGAAAAGAAACCACTCAAGCCCGCTATTATCACTGAAACAGAACACAAGAAAACGCGTGCTGAGCTATAACAGAGCGCGGGTACCCGCAGGCTGCACTTGCATAGGCTGCGTGTATGTATGAATGCTAAGACAAAACTAAACACAGGCAGCCCAGACCTGGAAGAGGCCTCTGGTATTGACAACCGCGGTCTCTTAAAGGCTTGGATGCTTCTTCTTAAACATAAAAGAAAAATAATTGCAAAGAATAACAACACGCAATAAAGCAAACTGAGACAAGACTTCAAACCAACAAGACTCAGACAGGATCCAGAAAGCCCCCCTGAGAATGTATAATTCTGACAGGGAAGAGGGGACTACCTCTTAAGCTCTTTGACTCCTACACGCTACTGAAACCTCTACAGCAAGCGTTCACACGCAGGCTGTAAGAGATTAGGGTGTGGGTCACATGCGTGCAGGCCTTCTGTAGGCCATGTGTACCTCTGTGTGTCCTGATAATTACCTTCAAGCACAGTCAAGGATAAACTGGTATAAAGAACCAGGTTCCCTGCTAGCTCTGACCTAACAGAAAACAGACATGCAAAGAAACAGAAAATCCAATCCTTTAAGCTACCCAAAAACCTTCAACTAAATCCGGAAAAACCCTAAAGAGTAATTCCCCAGTGGATTCACCAATTCTGTTGTTGGGAAATAATACCCTATGGACTAACAAGCTAGGGCTAAACTTGCATGCAGATTATGACCTTAAAGAAATCACTTTTAACCTATCACCCCAAAATTAAAACCCCTTTTTCACGTATAAGCATGGAAAGGACCTACTAACCTTTTTACTGATGTTTGGTGTAGATCCTCCGTTGCGCTCTGTCCGCTTTCTTACGCTGCTCCTTCCAAAAACAATCCTGCAATCAAGACAAAACACTATGCATGCATGCTGTTTTTCTACTTGAGGGTTAGAGATTAAGCATAAATCGAATAAATCATGTATAACTCATGCATTGGGACGGGGAAAGTATTCTTTTATTAATCTCAAGATGAATCAACTTACAATAATGATAGAGACCGGCCACCGCTCCTTGATCCTGATCCTGGTCTCCTCTTCTTCTTTGTCCTCCAACTGCTTTGCTTTAATTCTCCTTAAGCTTGAGGAAAGGCTAAAGGGTTGGGACAAATGGATTCGGCAATTGGGTAGAGTTTCTTCGCTATAATTTTCCTCCTCCAAATAGTACCCCTACCCCTTCTTTTATAGGCTAGAAGGAGCTAGGGTTTTGGATGAACTCTCATCCATGCATGGCTAGGAGTTCCAGTTAACTGACCCATAGCTTTTTGTCCCGTCGACAACTTTCCTGTTTTTGTGTTTTGTTAGGTAAACGTGGGCTGTAGTGGGCCTGCTAGCATTCACACGTGGGATGTAGTGGGCCTGCTAGCATTTTCTTTTGGATAAACGCAGGCTGTAGTGGGCCTACTAGCGTTTACTTTTTAAAAATGGAGTTTTTAGAAGAGTTGTTCAGTAGTTTTTTGGCAAAGAAGGGATATGAGTTGGCCTGATGCTAGGTAAGCATGTGTGGTGCAATTTAGGGTTATAAAAGATCTATTGTGTATTCATTATTTGTGGTGATTATATTTTTATATCTATTCAGGTTCTTAACAAGTGGTATCAGAGAACTTTCCTTGGCAGACATTGTGGGCAAATATTTTTTATTTTTGAAGATTTTTTTTTGGAGAAGAAAAAAGAGGGCCGCGACATTCCAGAAAATTTTGGTGTATTTATGTGAAACATTTGTAGAAACAGGTTGTATATCTGAGTTCCTCTCATAAAAAAACCCAATTTTAAAAAACAAATCATCCGAAACGGAGTATGGGAAGTCAAGATATTGAAGTTTTAAAATCTGCAATTCTCAGGGTTTTTTCCGCGGACGACGGCATGATTTGTTTTTATTTTTATTTCTGTAGCATCTAGAGGCTGAATTTGCTTAAAAAAATTACATATATGAGTTCCTCTCACAACTTCACCCAATTTCAAAAACAAAATCAGCCGAAACGGAGTCTGGGCAGTGAAGTTATGAGTATTTTAAATTCAACAGTTTTTTCAGGTTTTTTTCGGAAAACGCCGCATTTTTCTGCAGTAATTTATTGTTCTATTTTTTGGATTTTTTCATGATGGCTACGGGACCGAAAAGTTCATGGGGTGATCATATGATTATTTCCTCTCAAACCCTCAAAGAAATTCCCGAAGAATTCAAATCTCAATTGTATGACACATTGAATGACAAATTGGATGCCTTTGGAGATGTCTTCAATGATAGTTTTCATAGTATTCAAGATTCATTGGATAACATGCAGGAGATATTTCTTATGGCGGACATCAAGGATGAATATAATCAAGAAATATATGTTTGGTATGATTTGGAGGCTGAGTGTGATGATTGGTATGTGGATAGTTGTCATTTCTGGGATGACAATCACTTCCATATTTTATTTGATGACTCTACTCCACCTTCTATAGAGGACATCAATCTCCAACATCAAGAGCTAGTTATGATTACCAATGTCTAGCCTACATATTCTACAATGGTATTGTTCCTTCTAGATTTAGCATTGACCCTTTCCCACTATGTGGCTGGATAATCTTATTTGGATCCACATGATAGGTGTTAGTATTGGGAGCATCATTTTCAGTTGGTTATTGGGTGCCAATATATTTTGTGTGGATTTCACATGAGCACTTGGACATGGGATCATGGTTTACAATGGTGGTTGGACTACTTCAACATGGTGGCTTCCATTTCTCAATGGGACCCTGGTTCTCTATTCTACTTCAGCACTATGGTCCACACTTATCCATGGGACCCTGGTATATGGTTGTACATCAAGCATTGAGGACAACACTTTCATAAGGGGGATGGAATGTAAGGTAGCTAGAGAGGTAGTAGGGGGG